>DWKW01002297.1:0-11226 GCA_018250115.1 Doberes anticus
GTTGCTATCAGATGTATCTCTCTCCTATATAATATTATATTGTTCGCTCGTTTTTTTTTATAGTGAATTTAATTGTACTGTTTCCTTTTTAATAAATATCATATATTCTTGAATGAGAGTTTAATATGGGCATTCGTGCCGATAGATTAGAATAAATAATAAGTGGAATAATAAGAGGTGGATAATAGCTAAATAACACAATTACCTACCATCCATTCAATAAGTCAATAAAATGAACCTGAGTAGACAACAATTAATTTCCGTTTTTTATTATAGCTAATTTCATTTTATTCAAATACGAAATGAATAATTATCTAAAATACTCGCAACTAAGTCTTAAGCCGTTCGATATCCGTACAGCGAAACTTTCGAAGTGTCTAGTCGTCCGCTAAAAGGACGAATAATTAAATATTCCGTTCTTATAATTCTATATATAATTCATAATTATAATATTCGTCCGTTTGACTAACACTAGCTTAAAACTTTATCCATTCGATAAATCTTAAACAAGCATTCTTTAAACGATAAAAGAAATATATTATATTTTCGTACAATCTTTCAAAGTAATTGACTTTTATGCAACATTATTTTATGCTTTTTACTTATTGCGACGTTTTAAACTGCTCACCTTTTAATTATCGGTTATACATGGACTCTAAAACAATTTTACAACTATTCACTTCTATGTAATTAAAATTATTCACGTCAACAGGGCGGAAAATCGATTGTTTTTTAATATGACGTGACGTGACGTGATTTGTCTTTACAATTTTACTCCCACAGCATAGAGGAATGCTGTTTATTGTCTATAGTTAGGGTTAAGGGTCCCATTCACAAGACAGTACGGCGCGGCGCAGCGCGAAGACATGGTGCTAACAGAACATAGCTTACACACTGTCCTGCATTGCCATCCACCATCAGTCAAAGAATATGTAGTTACTTCTGTGATACCATGCTGATCAAAGCCGAGATATTGATGTCTATCAAAACTACTCAAGGGTGAATGAGGAGACCCTTCAATATTTATTGAATAAAGTTACGCCAATATATCTAATGGGAATTACAGTATAGTGGTATCATCTGTGGTATTTTAAAATTTCAAATAATTTAACATTTAACTAAACCTGAATTATTAGTAATTACAATTTTAAACATATTAATATAGCGATGGAAAAAATAGAATACTTATTTCTAGGAAGATACATTATCGGCAATTTTTTAAGACATCATAGTTCGAATACGGAATATACATACATATTATAATCATTTATTAAAGAAGATAATAATTATGTCTGTTGTGGACATTTATGTGACGCATTTTCATTTCATCGAGTTTCAAATCATAACGATTCTAAACAAGTTTCACTTCAATAGTTAATTTATTAATAGTTAATTCCTCAATCACCTAACTACTAAATCTTCAAATTATTTTGTTGCATACAAACATAGAGCTAACAAAATTATTAAAATATAATAAAAAAATTGATAACAAGAAAATGTTGTTTATTTGTTCTCACTGTATTTGTCTTATTTGTACAGTTTCTGAAAAAATGTTAACTTTTTCTATACTGCAGTCCAGTGCTTTAATTCACGTTTCTGTTCAGCCGTCGCGCCGGTAGTCAAGTTATTGCTGCGCGGCGGATAGCAAGCTAAGGGCGGAACTTTGTAACCCAGGTTGCTGCACCATATAAATTACAATACTGAATGGTGAAGTTCAGCAATGTTTTGTACGACACCGCGCTGACCGAAATGCAATTTCAGACAGACTGAAGCACGGGGTTTAAAACGTGGACTGTGAATGGTCCAAATATGTGACAAACATTTTTACCGTCAATATTTCTACATATTCTGTCATTACAACTTATAAAAATTAATATTAGCCTGTCTGTTTTTATAATCTGTGTTCAGTACTACAAATAATCAATGATTTTAGTGTTTCCTTTTCTTCTGCTCAAAAAGAGTATGGCGCAGGGTTCCACTTAAATACTTAATTCAATGCTGTAAAATATATCACAACGGTATGTGTTAATATAAGTATCTGATATCCTGCTTTGCTAATGATAAATTCAAAATGAATAAAGACAAAAGAGAACCAGATTATCCGACTGAGCTTGAGTCGCAGTTCATACTGCGACTCCCCGAAGAACCGTCGAAGACACTTAGAGAAGTGCTCAAAACTGGCGAAAATCTTAAGAATCGTCTCAACATAAAGATAGAAAGTGACATGAGAAATGGCGAGGTACGTTTCGATCACTGGTTGATGCATGGGAAAGTTGTCGATTTGCCAACTATAGTAGAGTCACTTAAAACTATCGACAATAAGAGTTTTTATAAAACGGCAGATATTTGCCAGATGATGATATGCAAGACCGAGCCTGACCAGCAGCCGACCGAGGAAGAGTCTCCCAGTAAAAATAAAAAGAAGGATCCCTATAAAGTCGACAAAAAATTCCTTTGGCCCCATGGCATAACACCCCCAACTAAAAATGTGAGAAAGCGCCGTTTTCGCAAGACTTTGAAGAAGAAGTATGTGGAAGCCCCAGAAATTGAAAAGGAAGTGAAGAGATTACTGCGAGCTGACAATGAAGCAATAAGTGTGTCTTGGGAAGTGATTAAAGATGAAGATGATCAACCTGGCCTGCCAACTCCACCTCCACCGGAGCAAACAAATGCACCTCCTGTAAAATCGAAACCTGACAAGAAAACTAAACCAGAAAGTAGTGTCAGGAAAGAAACTGCAACATCCAGTACTGCTCATTCTTCAAAGCAAACTTCCAATGTAGTTGACATATTTGGTGGTGCTGTGAGTGATAGTGATGCTGAAGATGAACATGCTAACACTGAACTTGTGGGAGGCCAAATTTCTCCATTTGATGGCCGCACATCAGACACCAATTCTATGCTCAGCCTTGGAGACAGAAGGGACAGTTTTTCCACATCATTCGATCCTCAAATATTAAATACACCTCAGCCCCAACAACAAAGTGGAAAGAAATCTCAATCCTATGCTCCAACACCCAGCACTTCGGGAATGTCTAAGAGCGCGGCTGTGTCATCTGATGACGATGATTACCAGTCCAGGGACATGGAGAAAGATAATATGAACCTGCGGATTGAACAAGTCAGAGCCGAGTTGGAGGAGTTGAAACAAAGGCGACAGAGGACCCAACATGAGATTGCTGGTATGGAAAATTTGGCTCTGAGGCAGCGATTCCAAGATATCCTGCACACACTTAACCAGGATATTATGTACAAGGAAATGGAACACCAGGGCATGATAACATTGCAAAACTCTGCAGATATATAGGGTTTGTATTAAATTGTTCCGGCACTGCAGGATATAATGTTACATAGCTGTAACATTATAGCTGGGGCAATTTATAAACATGTTTAAAAATGGACTACCTGCACAGTGTAGTGATGTAGAATTTTATTGGTGTAAGCCCATAAAAGTGTTATTTACTCCTAATTAAGATTCTATTGTGTCAACATTATATGTTTTTTTAAATATAAACAACAAACAGGTATACACATGTTTGTTAAGTGGGTAGAAGCAGTACATACAAGAGTTTTTCTACCAAGCAATCAGTACACACAATACACATACTGGGAAATACAACAATGACACTGGCATGTACAGTCCACCATTTGAAACATAATCACACTCAATTGAACCATTGTATCTATCGAACATGGCCAGTTACCTGATTGGCAACACTGAAATTGAAAGTCATCATTTCATGTCTTATGTAAATACTACTACTGTAGTAAAAACAGTGAACCAGTGGAATGATTTATGCAGATAAAAAAGAAAATATTTACCTTGTACATATTTGTATGGTATATGTGAACTGTCTAATCATTAAACCTGCTTTTCCTACATACTACCATTGGAATAGCTTACCATCATTGGTATATCTTTTACCATGTGTAATTTGTTATTGTTTTTCTTATAATATACTTCTTACACTGTTTGGATTTTGGGTAAATTTTTTTCAGAGGTTTTTATCATTAGTCTACTTGTATGTAGTCTGCTACTAAACCTTTTGTAATAATGTAACACTGTAATTAGAAGGAGAGGAAGTGAGTGATGGCCTAGTGGTTAGGAAACTTGTCCTCCCACTCGATGGGTTGGTTCAAACCCTAGGATGCACCTCTAATTTTTCGAAATAATTGTTTCGAAATTATGTGTGTATAAAAAAATATATATTTTCCCTTAAAACTGTGAATGAAAACATCATGCCTGAGAGTTCTCTGTAATGTTCCCAAAGACATATGAAGTCCACCAATCCACATTTGGCCAGCGTGGTGGACTATGGCCATCATCGCTGACAGGAGACCCTTGCCCAGTAGTGGGATAATAATGGGTTAATGATGAACACTAATTAGTGTCATTGATATTTATATATTAATATTAGATATAATATGATAGGATTTACATGTTATGGTTTTAGGATGCAGTACTATCTCATGAAATTACATATATGATTATGGATTTAATGTTAGGGTGTATTAAAGGCTGCTTCTAAACCTTTCGATATATATACTCTAATCAATTTGGAATCATGATCATGATGTAGTATGTCCAATTACATTATATGGATGAAAGTATGTAACATAGCAATTAGTGTAGTCAGTTAATAACTTATTTTACTATAATATATACATCTACTTTATACTATGATAATATTATATGGATAAACAGAATATAACAGTGTTAGTTCAGTACTGTAGTGTGTCATTGATAGTAAGTTTTAATGGGAAGGAAATGAGTTTTTTCAAATCATTGTAATGAACTTTATCTCGTATAGATTTAAGTATGTAATCATGTATGATCGGAAGTGTATTTTGAACAAATTTAGATTGTAAATCATGTTAGTATTGATTTGTTTACACCGATTTCTTATAAACCTTTGATAGTGCTAGTTTTATTGAGATAGCTTGCCTACAGCAAGTTTAAAATTACTATTCCCAGTAACAACATTGTAGGTTGATAATGATGATACATTTATGTGAGTAGCACAAGTTTTCTTCTTATCACAAATAAAGGATCTAATTTTAAATATTCAGTTATTATTTATTGATCTCCATTTCATTTTACATGCCAAATGCTACAGTTCATACATACTTCTTGCGCTTCTTCAACTGTCATCAATCTTTTCATGCATGCTCTTTGGCCCTTTACTATTAGGTCGCCAATTTGGTCCTTGTAGGTGCGTCTAGGATGTCCCTGGCCAAGACAACCAATCACTTTTCAATATGACCAAACCATCGAAGCATTCCCTTTTCAAGTTTTGTCACTCCATCTTCTTTCAAACCACATTTTTCACTGATCACGCTATTACTCATTCTATCACCTCTTTATTATATATAAAACTAAACAAGTAAAAGCTCACATTACGAATATGTGTGTTAAGGATGTCATACATACACACAAGAAATACAAATACAACCAAATCTATCTAAAACATCATCAAGATTTTCCGACAATCAATATGTTATATATAACAAGTCATCACAATCTCCCTAAGAAGTTGAGGTTTAATTAGCCTGTGAGTGTTATGGTAATCTGCACAAGCTGTCACAATCTTCCGTCTTTCACACCACCACAACCACAACCACGACAACTTGTTCAGAAATAGTCAATAGTCATTGAGTTTTCTTTTTAGGTTTTCTCTAGGATCTGCAATCAACTTCCACATGTGGATCTGTGCACTTTTTTATTATTTTATATTATCAGTACAGAAAACAAGCATACAGACCTGATGTTAAGTGGTCACTGCAGCCCATGGACATCCTCATCAAAGCTCAACTAGGACAGAAATCCTATCTGAGGCTGTACATGGATGTGTTGCTACTCCCAAGGCTTAACTTAGAATGGCCAGTATCTTCTGCCTAACCACACCGTTCAAACCGTAACTCAGTAGTTCTTACACTGCTGCTTTATGGCAGAATTAGATGTGGTGGTACTACCACAGGCAAGCCTTCGACATAAGTAATACTTTACCACCATCTAGCCATCACCACCATTTTCTTTCTCTAATCCCATAGTGGGGGTTTTTTAATTCAATAATATTTTATTAAATTGGACATAAAACCTTGAATTAAACATTTAGTTCTTTCATACATATATTTTTTATGATTGTGGCATTAAATTACAAAATCTGAATGTAATTAGTACTCAACTCAAGGTAGCAACATATGGATAAAAGAGAAAAATAATAATAATAAATAACACTGCACTCAGCTCCACACTAGGATTCCATGTGTTGTTGGTACCATGGAGACAAACAAGAAGAAGTCCACAAACAGTTACAGAAATTTAAAATTATCATTAATATTTCTGCCCTGCTGAGAACCATACTTAGGACCCTGCAAACGGCAGACTGATATGTTGATAGAGTAAGGGTCATCCAATCAATAAATCCACAGGAACAAAGCACTGTTTAAGAAATTATATTGTACTATAATACATTTAGATACTATCATAATTAAATGCATTTATTTAAAACAATTATTAGAGCAACTTTCTACTTAGTAGGTTGGTAAGGTTGATGGCTTACCTTAAATACTTTGTGTACAACATGATTTGTCAAATTTTAATATCTACATAATACTTCATAATGTGGCATATGGCTATCTTTAAATATGCAGCCATCTGCATCAATAAGTCAGTAAGCTTCTGGATTTCTTGGCATTCTTATCTAGTTTTCTCTAGGATCTAGGATCATCTAGTTGTCAAGATAAGCAACAAACTAGTGACTTAATTGTGGTGATAGATGTCATTGAGTTTGCATACTACTTAATAACATACAGTATTAGTCCCTATGGTAAACAAAGATTAAATGATAATTTTGTATTGCTTCAAAACCAGATACAAAGGACTTTTAGATTCTACTAATATTTCTAGACACAAAATGAAACAAATCGTGGATGTAAGAAATTTTACTGAGATTACATTAACAAAAAACTATGTAACTACTTCATTACAAATCATACTGTATAAAATGGAAGTTTGGTTGAATAGACCAACCACTTAGCACTTGACATTTTGCTTCTGATTACACACAGGTGCAATTTGCTCATCCTTTTTGCGTTGTTTTTCCCTCATCAATTCGGCATCTCTACGCTTCCTTTCAGAAAGCGATAGTCCCGTCTTTTCACTCGCAGTCTTTTTTTTTTGCATTTCTTGCTGTTTCTTTTGGTTTTTAGCTCGTGCCAAGTCTCGCTGATTACCACGAGTCATGTTGGTTTTTATTTATCACAATGACAAAGTAAAAGTTAAAGTATTTCAGTCAAATAAGTATGGACGATACGCTAGTCCGGCCGAAACCTAGGACAACGCACCGCCCGGTTTTCCACCAGTATTTAAGATATTTAAAGCAACTACTAGGGAAGAGTTGCCTCAAAAACTGATATGTCTCCGCAAAAAAGCTACCAACGCTAGATTTGCGGCGAAATCAATATTTGTTTTACTTTATATAGGTAGCGCCTATACTCGAGCGTTGCGCCTTGCGACAGGACGACTATCACCGGCAAAAGTAATGATGATACCAGATGTAAAATAACAGCCGACCTTTTTTATATTATCACTTGTGGACGAACAAGTAAAATTTGATTGATTAATCATTTGGTGTACAGATCAGATAACATTAATATTCTCAGAGCGTTTTATTTACGTATGCTTTGAAGAGCAATATATATCAAAAAAAATATGATCACGTCGTCATCTATTAATTATGTATGCTCAATATTTAAGCTATCCTTTTATATCGATTAGAAAAAAACTTGAATCATACATTTGGGAAGTACATTCAAATTGATTTGGTGTTTCAATTATTCATGTCTGGTAATAAGATCCAGATCGTAAATTTCGTGACAAATAATTTTTAATTATGGTGTATTTGTTTCATGGTCCACAATATTTTATGACCGTTGCAAGTTGTTCGAATTGAGAAAATGTAACAACGATAGTATGCTACAAAAAAAATATTTTTAAAGTTCATTTTCTAATTGAATAATCCTCTGATATACGTAAAAAGTTATAATTATTTTCAAACTATATAACTATAACTGTTATTACGCATAAATATAGCATTATATAAGTAAGTGAACAAAGTCTAATCAAATCTAAAATATGAAGCTGATTCTAGTTAATTAAATCGGCACTTCGATACTAATATTAAATAATAAAAATGGCAACCCAGTCAATGTCAAGTTTTGTTTTCCTAAAAAAATATGCTGTATGATAACAACGTTGTGGTGACCATAATTCAGAAAAAAGGAACGTTAACGTTAATACCTTTAGTTAAACTCTGTTAATCAATAATAGAAATAAAGTAAAAAATTATGTTAAAGTCTACAACTTACATTTAAATATAAATGAAAATGGTGAAAACTGTTGCAGAAAAGAAAGAAGTGCTACAGAAACGCATCAATAGTTTGTAATAAATACTTACTACTTAATTTAAAAAGATACATTAAATAAAAAAAAGGAATGTCACTAATTTCACTGTAATTAAATGTGCAATTGTAATTAAAGTCGTAATTACCCTAGAAGTTATTCTGACCATCGGTCCTGAATGAAACTCAGGTTGCGGTACGGTCGACAGTTTCGACTAAATCGAAAACTAAACCTTCAGTCTGTAATTTACTAAAATTTAGCTTGAAAGTAAAAAATTAAAATACTTATGATGCATTTGTAAAATTTTTGTAATAAGTAAGAATTATTTTGCGACCAACCTTGAATAAATTACTTCATAACGTTGGCCTTGAATTGGCTACTAAATGATTTGTGAAAAAATGGTCAAACGTCATTAGTACGCCATTGTCCTTTCTACTATTCTCCGTATTGTTTATGGTACTCTGTTCTGTGGTCATTATTTTCTAGAATTCTTCGGAATTTTAAATATATTACTATGTTTGTACGGACATACATTGACTGAGGGTCTTAGAGTGACACTGAGGTCGGGGGTGTGTACATCTCTACATAGGTAGTTATTATATTCTTGACTCTGTACCAGGGATGCCAGACGTAGCAACTTCTTGGTAAACAAACAAGTTTTTAGTGTCACGATTTCACGAACCATGTACCAAGACAACTCGGTCTTGTATGCAAAAATATGTCTTTTTTTGTATGCAAGTTTGGCCGTTGACCGATAATGTAGAATAGACGACAAATTTTAGAGAAGCATATAAAAATAAACATTCTAATCAGATATCGTTTATAATATAAAACTCTATTAAAGTGCTTGCTGTAATAGATAGAGGTCTCGATAAGCAGTAAACATTTTGCAGAGATAGTGGTAACGTGCAGCGCTCACGTTCTGAGGTCAAGTTCCATTCCCTCAGGGGTAAATTTTTTTTCAACGCACTGTACCTGAGAATGTAGCATGTGCTTGTGAATGATTAATATTCTTAAATTGTTGAAAGAGTCGAGTATTATTAACTAGAAATGACCAAATTTGTTTTCTGAACGTGAAATCAAATATAACACGGACAGAAAATCGCTGTGGGTTATCAGTTTTTTGCCACTGTACGGTTGGTATAACTGCTTCTGCGTCGCAGTGGAACACAGAGGTACTAGTTTTTCGCCTTCAATGCCAGCTTTCAGCGAGCTCGGTACGATTACTGATTGAGTAGCCATTTAACATCCCTGCTTTGTACTACGTCTGTGGTTATGGGAGAACTTTTAGACTTCTATTTCTTGTCTCTTTAGTCAGAGCACAGAGTACTTTAACGATCTGGCTTCAGAGCGATTACATATTACATTTATTTCTAATTGGAAAAGATATCCCTGATACAAATCAATTTACTGTAATAAAGTAAAAACCAGTGAATTGGGTGTACTCAATTTAATGTTGTTTTGCTTTAAAACTCAACCAGTTTGGGAGTGTTTGGTTTTAGGGAAGTATATAAAAACCCTTCAGCAAATATGCATAATATGCATGAGTTCACGCATGTGGTGGTCTGTAAAATGCCTTTATTCAGACCGGGAGAAAATCCAGGATGCCCGGAAGCTCGTCGTCAGTACGAAAGTTACGTACGAGTTTTGAAGGAGTTGAATTTGCAAATATTACAAATCGATTTTGGTGTCCCGTTTCCTGATTGCGTGTTCCTCGAGGAACTGACCGTCGCATGCCACGGTATCGTTCTGCTTCTGAGTCCTACTTCGACTGATGAAGAGATACTGGTAAGCTATATATTCTAATAATATTTTCTAGGAAGAGAAAAAATAAACCAAATTTAACCAATTACAATAATTTGTAATTTTATTACTATCAATAGGTAAATTATTATAAACACATATTCTGTTAACTTTGCCTGATGTGTTTTGCTATTCCAATATTCGTTTTGGATTTTTTTTAGTATTTTGTATTTAGTATTTTGTTCATAACTTGCGATGTGGTGGAATCATCTTCATAAAAGAATAAGATTTTTTTACAACTTTGGCTGCATCAAGTGCTTGTTGAACAGTTGTTGATAGTTCAGAATCATCCACTTGATCATCTTCATTTTGTTTCTCTTTATTTTTTGACACTGAATCAATAATGTCTTCATCAGTGAGTGAAGCAGTTGTTGCCAGGTCCTGATGTATATTTTCGTATGTTTGTAAAGTTTTTTTTTTTTAATTATTTGATTGTTCCTCTCCGTTTCTTTTTCCATAGGTAATTATAGGTAAATATTGTAGGTTCTTAAATTTTCCTAGTCAACCTTCTGATGTTTCAATTTACAACGTGATAACTTTTAAACTATTCAGCCAAATTACTTAGTATGAAAGACAAAGTTTATCTACATGAAATACTTAAAATGACAAATGTATTGATATTAATAAGAGTTTGATAAATATATACTTAAAAGTTTGATAAATATATACTAAAAAGTTTGATAAATATACTAAAATTGCATTGCATAATAATATCTAATTTAATTAAATTTATGGTTCACAATTTTGGTCATAGTGGCTTCCACATAAATGGTAGGTATATGCCGTCGCGGACTTTTATTTAGAACTATTCAAGACAAACAATTCTACAGTACATCATCTTTGTGTAACTCCAATGATTTAGACAGCTTAGGCCAAGATAGCTCTCAGAGGCCAGATTTTTTTCAGACTTAATTGACATGTATCATTATATTATGACCAAAATTACATAAAATCATTACAAATTGTAGCCTATATGTTATTCTGATGTATAATCTATATTACTGTAAAAGTTTCATGCA
>DWKW01002298.1:0-11223 GCA_018250115.1 Doberes anticus
TTACGGCAGAAATAGATGCAGCGGTGGTGCCGCCGCAGGCGAGCCTTCGACATAAGACTCTACCACCATCAAAATTATGCATCATCCTATGCATGAGCCGTTTAATATAAGGTGACTTACATGATCGTTTATCGTTTATCACGCAAAAACATCGAATTCGAGTCATGTAACAGAGTAATGACGAATGCATAAAAATATCTAAAATAAAGTTAAGTTTATAGTTCATGGTCAAGAAGACCATAAGGAAATCGTAGAGAGCGTAAATTATGTATAATAATTTTTCGAATTTCCATAGGACAATCGCCTGATACACTGTAGACATAACCAACGCCTTTTACTACTCTACTAGTAGCGGACTTTATTAAAAAAAACTTTTATGATATTCCTGATGAATACAAATCAAATTGTACGTAATATTTTATTATTTTTCACAGAAGAAACTTGAACTAAATTGTTCGAACGCGACTTACCGAGCAGCACGGGGGCGCAACAGTGACAGTTGAATAATTAATCCAACCTGCAATAGTCGAGGAATGAAGTGAAGTAGTTAAAAACATCGTTAAGCACATTGTCGGGAACGTTTAAGTCGCTTGAAGTGAAAGTTTTCACGTTACGAATACTTGAAAAGTCCATTACACGGCTGACGGCGCCGACGTCGACCTCACGACGCCAAGTTGTTTGTAATTACAGAGACATGGCCCCGAGATTTCATTTAAACTTTGTGATGCCACCCGCTGGTGACAGATCTTTGCAATTGTTAATGCCGAAGGAAAATATTGTCGGTAGTCGTCACCCACTTTAATGGTCTTCCTGCGTGTCACTAAACCCGTGCACTCAGCCGATCTCCACGTTTCTGACCAGTAAATTCTAACTTTTCTTTATAATCTTTATCTTTCTTTATTTATGGTCGGCTGAAATAAATTATTTTTGTTTCGGAATTTGCTAAACGGTCATTTTTTCGGATCTGTAAGTCAAATGGTAATAAAGGAGGATGTCCATAGTCGGTGAGATGTTTAAGTGAAAAGATCGTAAAAAGTATCTTACCTCCCCTCAAACTTTTTAACTATGTGGTGGAAAGTTTAGAAAAATATAAAATGATGGAACATACACACTTTAAACAAAAGTTGGTTTGAATAAGATATGTCGTGTTTTTTTTAGATAAAGGGATATTTTCCCTTAAATACTATTTTTAGTTTCACAACCGCAGGAATTACTTTGTTTTTCACAATCGAGAAATACTATGAATTACAAATTTACTTTTGCGGCCGATAAAATGAATAAACATTAATGGTAAATTTATTATTAACTTTGCATTTTACCTTAAACGGTTTTTTTACCATGGTGACTACAGAACACTGCGTGGTTCGACGTACACATGGTCGCTATTTTATTACCTACCTACTTGTACGAAGACTGGGCTTGTACATATAGTATCGGGCGGAAGTCCAGTATTCATTATTTTTAGTTAAAACTTTAACTTTTCGTTTTAAAAACTAAATATACAAATGACTAGAAACATAAATCTATAACTATACAAATGTTCAAATATTTTAATCAAAATGCAATATTGTAGATCCATGAAAAGTTTAGATGTGCTCACTGAATTTAAGAAATATTTGTGCATAAAAAGTTCATCTCACATTATTTTACATTAAATTTATAGAAGTCGTGTTTATGATTTCATCATAATTAAAAGCTTCTGCCAAAATTTTGCGGTTGCAGCGAGGTTGATGAGAATTAAATACACCTTAAAATTTAAATGTTTATCTCCTCACAGCTTTTCAGTAAGTGCGCAAAATGTTACATATAAAATATGGCTCATGCCTAATTCATAAGCTACGGGTTTCTACGTAAAAAAATTCGGATTTAAATGTTTTTCTCAACATCTAAATAGACCGTTTTAATGTTTATTTTAAAAACCTACCAATAAATCTAACTACTGCTTAATCTAAGAGAAATACGGGCAATTCTTGACAACGTAGATAAATACAGTAAGATAAAAGCTGAATAACTACAAAAACGTACTCGTACATGCAAAAAGTAAACTACAATATTGTTTCAAACAGCGACCAAAAATGTGAAACGTAACTTTTTTCGCGATCGACGGCTCCCAGTGATATCTACGCCGTTGCAAAGGTTTTCATCGCAAATTGATGAAGTGGAGCTTTGTTCCGTAGACTGGTTCGTCAATAGGTAACTGTTAAAGTGAATTGAGCGCTGATATTGACGAGAGTATTCCCATGTCTGTGCTATAGTTGTGTTGAATTAATAAGTTAGCAGTTCATGCATATTAAGGCTCGGAGCGACAACCACGGTTCCATATTCATATCCACAACGCCATTGCAAAGCCCCAGTAGCCTCAAGCGAAGTCCCCTTCACCTATTTGTTGTACGGTTACATGGTAGATAATTCTGAAACTAAAATATTAAAATTACTTTATTAAAATAACAGAAAAGCAATATAAAAATATTTTATTGCAAACAATACCTTAAAGTACTTGTACGTGATTATGTTTTGGATTTTTCATATAGACCGAACATTAATAAAATGCCCCTAGACCAAACTAGAACTCAAAAATTGGTTCATTGATATTAATATTACATTGTCAATAAAGGGCAAAATTATATATCAACTATATTGAAAATTAGTTTAAAACAAACCGGATTATTAATAATAATTCACTCCATCAACACAAAATTAGTCTAACTTATATAATGTAATAAAACAATAGTGCTGTTATTGATTGCTCAAAAATACATAAAAAGTTCAAACTCGACTGAAGTAGGGGCTTATATCCAAATAGGCTCGTAGATGTACCTTAACCCAGACATTGGTCTCTCAAAAATTGGTACCAATTAAAAAGTGAGCGGTACAAGTGGCACAACGGCGGCAATAACGATAAACGTCTAGGTATAAGCGTAAGTTACGTGCCTACAACTGAGCAGAATTTGCTGAATTTCACACCACGTTCTAGACGAATTTCGCGGTGCGCTGAGGTTTGAGTGGTAAGCAAACATAATAAGATGTGGTGGTTTAATACAAAACTCATTCAACTGACGTGAGGTAGGTAAGTAATGTCCCTACTTAGTACGATTAGTTTCATGTGCTTTATTTTTTGTCGCATTTACCTTCCTAAAAATTTACAGATTATTATGTAATTTTATTAGTTATTTATTTAGTTATTTATTAGTTCAGCATGATTCTATAAGACAAAATTTGACATATGCAGTTAAATTTACGAATCCAATTTTTTCTTGAGACTTTTTCTATTATTCCTAAAATATCTTCTACACTTCTTGTACCTACACGTACCCTCACTTATCAAATTCCCCAATCTTAAAAAAGTACAAGCCCTATTACAATTTATCTAGAAACATTCAAATGTAGATGAATGGGTTTATTCGAAAACTTTTTCGGGACTATCGAAATGGTCGTGACCGATGTGCCAACACTGGTCGATGTGGCTAAAATAAAGACGGTAAAAGTAAAGCGATGAAAATTCTGTTCAACATTTTTTACTTTGATTATGAATGTTCTCTTAATTCCCCAAGTCCCGAATTAACTTTAGAACGACCCAATCAATATCGTGATTGATTGGACTGTATTTTAATTGGGACGGACGCGTTTATTGGGTAACTCCTCAGGGGGCTACCAAAATGGACTGACCCTAGATTCGTTTAAAATGATACAGAACATTTTAACATTGTATTTAACATTTATCTTACTTATTTAAAAAAAAGGGTCCGGTATAAATAATGAAGCTAGAATAAAATTAAGAATAAGAGATATTATAAGTAATTAAAGAGTATTAATTAATTAATTGCCACACCGTGGTGGACCATGGCCTAAACTCTCTCACCTTTGACAGGAGACTCGTGCAGCATTCGGGACAATTAATAGGTTGATGATGAAGATGACATACATAATTGTCTGCCGTGACGCTTGGTCAGTCTACTATAATGAAAGATGGAAATTCAACTTACTGGAACCTAATGTTTTTTTGAGGTAAAGGCTTGCCTACAAGGGCACCACAGATGAACCTATTTAAGTTAACCTATTGTAAAGCAGCATTGCTTGTACTGCTGTGTTTCGACTTGACACACCCTTCAAACCGAAAAAGACTTTACTGAGCAGGATGCGTTTGAACTTATTAAGAGTATCAGCTCAGGAGTAGCATCTCCGTACAACCCCAGATAGGTCTCTAATCCGACGGACCACTCGTGCTGTTGAAATCTATCAGCAGCAACGAATTACGACGAATCCGAACAATGAATGAAAACTAGTATGTCTACGAGCAAGAAACTTTTCAGAAATACTGACGAGCCTAAAACAGGAAGGTTTATAAGCTTTACAAGGTATTTATTTATCAAGCTTCATCTGTATACCATCCCAACAATGCTATAGTTTAGGTAGGTAACTAAGGAAACCAGCGTCGGCGCTAGCCTTGATTGATTGCCGAGTAAATTATACAGCTGTGGCTACGGATGGCTGTTGCGCATTGGTTTGTAATAAATGGTAAGTAAAACTACACAAACATTTCATTTCCTTAACTGAATATTTTTTTCGATAATTACGTATCGGAATGCATCACCAGATAGAGTGACATACCTACCTTGAATGTGGCGCTCTATCTAGACCACCAAATTGAGTGACATACCGTGAGCTTTATCAGGCCGCTTGAAGATATTTTTTATTAATTTTTTTTTTCGTTGTTTATGGATGCGTTGCTACTCTTGAGGACTAAATTGGGATGCCTTCTGTCCAGTGTATTCTGTATAACCGCACCCTTCAGACCGAAACACAGCAGTGCTCACACAGTGCTTAACGGCAGATATAATTATGTAGTTGCATCGGTAGAGCCGCCGCAGGCGATCCTTAGGCATAAAACTCTACCACCATCAAAATTTATAAGAAAACAGTTTTGTGTCAATATTAGTGGTTGTACATGTCCCTACTCTGAAATTTTGAAAATAATCCATCTTTTACATTTGAAGACAATCTTGATTTTTTTTGTAACAGCACTAACATACCTATTAGTAGATGAGAAAACCAGTATCTGTCTGTACAGACCAGTCACATATACATATATGTTTGTACAACCAAATAGATTTCAAAATACCGGCGTAGTACTGCCGTAGTTTCAAATAAATAGAAAAAGAAACTCATTTAATATTGACGTGCAAATATATCTACTGAGCAATTATATTATATGATCAGCATTTTACAGTATAGTTTACAGAAAATAACTTTGTAGCCTATACCTACATTGATAAGGAACGTCGCGGTTCAGAGTTAGATAGGCCACCGCACGTGCTTCGAGGGCACGTGAAGCAATTGATCCGATAGTTATCGATCGACAACAGTTTTTGAAGTGTAAAAGACTTCACGGAAAGTTTAGAAAAATCCGACAAACCATTGAAGACACTTTTAAAAATCTAACTAATAAGTATCGACCATTAAGAGGAAACATATTTATTTCTTTTCTTTTTGCATATTGGTTGGCCAATTCGACAAAAACTGCTAAATAAAAATAAATGAGACTTTCACACTTTTAAAGCATATGGTTAAACTTAAATACTGCGATAAATTTAGACAAGATCGGTACAGTAGAGTACTAAAAACCAGAGATATAACTACCTCTTAGTAGTAAGCGCCGTCATACAAATATATTACATACCTAGAAGATCAATTACAATTATGTTTTTTTGTTGCTGATATGAGGCGACGACGTCTGTTAGTCTGTGGCGTAACTAGTCTTTTCGGCCCCAATGCAAAAAAAATTAAGCACATGAAATCTGAGCCAGTTTTCGAACTTCTCTTTTTTTTTAAACCGTTCTCGCGGGCAAAGTAAAATTAAGTAAAAAAAATCGAGCTTAAAGGACCATTCGTTTTTAGAACTAGGTACGATTATATTCCTAGTGGTCATCGTAAACAATTACATAGTTTAATTCGCGTGTGCGGTTATCTAGGACAAAATTTTCATGCTGTTTTTTACACTCCTATTAAGGGCCCTCCTTGAAAAAATGTTTTGAAATAAAAGAATGTGACCGCATAGGTTGTATTGGCATAGCTACGCCACTGCTGATAGTGTAGTACCTACTATATAACTATCTAATGAACGGCTAGTTATGAATCAACATTACCAGCTTGGTTTGGTCAAGAAAGATTTGCAACAAAAACATTAAAATAAAAGATGAAAGGTATGTTGTAAGAACAGCGAACACTAACAACGCAAGCCTGTAACCATTATCACTAATTATCATAAGAAAACACGTCTAACTCAGAGAGAGTGTACTATATGTACGTAGTAACCAGATTAGGCTTCTGTTTATTTTTATACAATACGTACAAACAATAGGTCGTTAAGATAAGTGCTTATAGCTTCTTATATATATATCGGTACCGATTAAGTGTAGAGAAATAATAAAGATCGTTTTATTAGAAAGAGATATACGAAGCTTAATTATATAAGATTCCAGGACCCTTCACCCTAATAAGACGAGTGCGATTGTATTGTATAAGTGCACAAAAAACTCTCTCATGCAAGTCAATCAGATTTTACTCACTGCAATTCAATAATAGCTATTAAAAACTTTGATCGTGAAAAATAAGGTTCAAAATCGAACACAGAGGAATTAAAGTTTACCGAGTTTTGTATTTGGAGTTGATTTGAAGCCACCCTAAGGAAGTGACAGCTTGCCTGGATTTATACTCATTTTAAACATAAGCCAGATTTCGTATTATTAAGGATTGCATAAATAATGAAATAATAAAGTAAAAACTAAAACGGTAGCAGTAATTCGCACGATTTTCGATAGTTTCGGAGTTTAGTCCTTTGTTTGCACGAACGAAATCAAAAAATTAAGCATTTAGGACCTATCCTAACTGCTTCATTTTTTGATGCGAATCGTGCGGTTCCTAAACCAAATATATCAAACATGTATCAGTCAGTAATTAAAATGGGCACCGTTTAGGGAAGATGTTATATAAATCCGACACTAGATTCATTTTTGTTACCCAACTACATCAGTAACTAAATATCGTCCGAACATATTTTTTTTTTATTGTAAAAGAGTAGCAAACGAGCATACAGGCTACCTGATGTAAAGTGGTCACTGCAGCTCATGGACATCCACATCCAACCTCAAATAGGATGAAAGTCCTATCTCAGCTTGTGTGTGGATGCATTGCTACTCTTGAGGACTAAGTTGAAATGCCTCCTGTCCTGTGTATTGTGCCTAACCGCACACTTCAAACCGAAGCACAGCAGTTCTCACACTGCTCCTTAACGGCAGAAACATGCGCAGCAATGGTGCCGCTGCAGACGAGCCTTCGACATAAGATTAGAATAAGAATAAAATTCTTATTTTAATTCTAAAAACATAAAACATTGGGTTCAGTACTCTCTTCCTAAAGCAGGTACCTAAGTCTAATAAATTAGAGTTACTTTTAAAGGTTTATAGTAAGGTACAATGCTCATTTTCAAATATATATTTTTAAACATAATATGTACATATATATTTTTCAAATATATATATTATACTAGAGAATGTTATTAGAACTAAATTACGTAGCACACAAACTTATCTGCCCATCTATATACATTTAGCGTTAAACGCCCATTCCAACAAAAGCTCTCCATTAAAAAGATAGCTTCGATGAGATTTAAGCAAAGCCTTTTTTCGAAGTCCTCCACACTATCCATAAACGAAAGCTGTCAATGTTCGCCATTGAAATCGGTCTCCTTTAATTTTGAAGCCAATAAATTTCGTAATCCGCCAACGGAATTTATATCGGCCATTTAATGTCAATAAATAAAAGAGAAGAGACGCCAACGAAGGGTTTTTGCTACCTTCCAAATGTCATCGTGCTCATTTTACATACAAAGGCGACGTGTCAATGATCATCGGTACTTATTACAATATAAACCCTTACTTACATTAGTCTATACAGCTGGGCTTTGTACACTGCGTCAGTATGCAAATTAATAGTGATTGAACTTCCGAATTATAATTAGAGAGCTATATTGGCCCGTAGACATCGTCAATATTTGCGTTTCAATACACGCATGAGCTGATGTGTAGTTTATAAAGCTTGTTTGCGTATCTAACGAAAACCGAATCTGCCTGTGACACATCAAGTACTAAAGTATTATATATACTTATGTTATGCATAATCCCCATCCGTCAGTCAGTACCCATTAAACCCATCGAAGCGCCATTGAGTCTTGGTTTGCGTATGACAGTATACTTGTTCGTGTCTAATCGCCCGCCGAGGGTCGACATGCTCGCAAATTGCACGCTTGTTTACGACAATGTACCTACCTACCTAACCCAATTTGCCTAGTATTGTCACCGTGCCCCGTTAACTCTGCTTTCATTGTAGGTGCTTATAACCAACCCATACTAGATCAGTCATTCTGAGCGGTAGCTAAACTCTACGAAAAGTTTGATTGAGATATTAGATTTTTTATCATTGAACTATAAGTTCCTATACATTAAATCATAAAGACATCAATGCGTTCGTTTAATATATCTTATAAAACAAAAGTCTGTAGCTTAGTAGCTCCATAGGTAGTCCTAGGGAAGACAAAAAAAAACATGCTACTAAGTCCAGAATATTTTTAAACATTGTTACGTGTACTCGTTATCTTCATCTATGCACGATAGTCTAACAATGGATGAACCAATTTGCAGGCTGCATTTAGTTATGCACCTATTGATTTGTCTATTTAATCTGTTATAAAACTGTATCGGAATCTTTTACTTTTAAATTTGTAATGGTACATTTAAATACTACCATTAGTTTAAACAAGATAGTTTCACTAGTATTAGAAAAAGGTATACCTATATATATGTATATATTATAGTCTCTATAGCATGCACACTTCACATAAATATTTGGAATTAAAATATGCAAACTATTAATATTCTGTTGATTCTTCACTCATATGTAATAAAGAAGCACGGTTCATTAAAAAAAATGATTACCTAAAATATTTTGAAAAGATACAGCTCAAACGGTAAGAGTACGTATTACTCTTTTGTGACATAAGTACCTACATGTACTTCAGTGTTGCGGCATAATATTTTACGGCGTAAAATAACCGAACTCGACTTTTTTTGGTTAAGCGTAAGATAACCATACAAATATTTTAAATCTATAAAAATGTTAATGCCAATCAACTAAGCTTCATGTTGGTATCATTTTAATGAGCAAATCTGAAACCATAGCGTAGCTTTGCAGAAACAGAGGGTCTTGAGTACTAATTAGATATTTTCTTATAAAATAACTATGACATATTTTTGTTTTCGTAAAGTGCGAGTTTTGTAAAAGTCAAATGTTTCTTTGTATTAGACTGAATGTATGAATCTTTGTAAGTCTTACGAATAAGGTGTTACTTTTTATTGGCTAAATATAAGAGAGTAGGTACTAACTGTTGTACCATTTTGGAATTTATATTAAATGCAACTTTTTCAGATCTAATCATGCGTAATCAGGCATGATTCGCTTAGCAACAGAGTAGGTACGAGTTTTATTACTTGTTTACATTTTTTTGTAATTAACTAGCAAATATTAATGACTATCTAAACCGGCCATGCTTCGTTGTAACTGTCAGTGTTTAGTTTCAGATGTTCGTTGCTTATGATTCAGTTTAAAGAAGATTTATATAAAAGTTTGTACGGTGCCTTCGCGCACGTTGTGTAAAAAAATCATTTCAAATAACACTAAGAAAAGTAAACAACTCATTATAAAATCTAAAGATTTAGCCAATACCAATTTTACAGGGGAACAATTCGGAATTAACTCTGTTCGAACCGTGTTCAATCACAACGCCAAATCGTCGATTCCATTCAAATATTTCCCAGAATCAAAGGTATCGGCTACACAAAACGATATGAAATGTTCGATTGGGACATCTTGAATATAATCATCTTTTTTGAATGAAAAACGCCAAATGGCATTTCAATTGAGCAAATCGTACAATCATGGCGCTTTGTCGTCGTCCGTTGCACGATGAAAAGGTTTCGATATCGAGCGGAGCTGAACGTCGCGCCGCCGGACTGAACGACGTGAATGCTAAACGACAGTTCTTTTGTTGCAATTAATTATGATTAGAACAAAGTATATTAATATTAGTAGTGGCTAAGAGCTAGCTGGTAATGTGTATATGTAACAAGCTTACACCTATAAGTAGGTAATTAGTTGTAGAGATACACATGTTCATCTAGCGAAAATTATATTCGGAGAGATCCCAGTCTGGTCGCCTGTGAATTCATAAAAGCGGTCACGCGGAGAAAGGTTTCCCGTTTGGTCACTCAGCTCCGCTCAATCGATCGTTGCCAGATCACAATAAGCTATTGAGCAGTGCCAATAGTACATCACGAAATGGACATGCGATTTGCTTATTTTTAAATGCCTTCCTGAAACCAGTATCTGTAAAATCCAATGAACGAATGGTAATTTCGTGACGCTTTGTTGTCAACTATTTCCATGGATTGAATGGCTTTCTATATCGTACGAAGCGGCTAACTGGCGAGCGACGTGAATGCCAGATTCCCGTACTCGGTAAAAAGAACTCGCCGGAATATTGAATTCTGTGTGAATAGAAATGGTATCTAACAATACTACGTAGAAAATGTGACGTTGATAAATGCAAAATTGTTTTTTTTTCTAATGCCTTAAATAATTTATACCTGATAATTGCGTACCCCAAAATAATTGCGAATACCTATGGGTATTCCCGAAACTCTTCAAACTAAGCTGACTGCAAAACATTGATATGAAAAATTACAACAAAAAAAATTTACAATTTTTTTTACTATAGGCCATACAACGAGCGGTGTATGGAGCGTACGAACTAAAATAAAAGTAGGTATACACCCTGAACTTGAGTTTTGGTTATGGCCTAGTGGGTAAAAATCACGACCTCCCTTTCCGGGGTGTCATAGTTGAAATCCCGGCAAGAACCAAAAATTTTTTGAAATTGTTAAAAAACCTACTAAGATGGGGCTAACACACATAATTATCTACAATGGTTGCTCATTATCCTACCAAAGCCATACATGGTAATAAATTTAAATGATACTAGTAATCTGACTTCAAAAGAGTACAGAACTTTTTCCGTCGGTTTTTTATCTTGTTCACCCATATCCAAGCCTGAGGGTATGCTTAAAGTCGATGTACAGATATTTATTTAATAATGTTCTTCTAGTGTATGTA
>DWKW01002299.1:0-11223 GCA_018250115.1 Doberes anticus
AGTGGTTAAGCATCTCGACCACGCTATGGTGGGTCGAGGTTCAAATCCCGGCACGCACCTCTATTTCTCGAAATATTCTCTATTCTTAATTTTCGAAATTATGTGCGTATTATGAATTAATAATCACTCGCTGTAACGGTGAAGGAAAACATCGTGAAGAAACCTGCACGCCTGAGAGCTCGGCATAACGTTCTCAAAGGAGAAGACGGCCAATGCGCACTTGGCCAGCGTGGTGGGCTATGCCCTAAACTCTCTCATCTCTGAGAGAAGACCCGTGCCCAACCGTGGGACAATAATGGGTTGATGATGATGACGATGATATGCCGCGCGTGCACATAGTTTAGCAAACCAGTAAGTTAGGGTGCCTAGATTTTTAGTAGGTACCTTTTTTATAATTTGTATGTATGAGTTTTTTGGGTTTTAAAGTAAATAATCATTTTAAATAAGATCTCTGAACGAGAGTCTAATACTGTATACCATAATCTGAAAAGAAAACGAACATACACAAAAAGTGAATTATCATACTTGATTTGCAAAGTATCACAGGTGAAATAAGAGTTACGTAATTTAAGGACTTGTGTCATAGTTTGTAGCCAAGTGAGCTAGTTGATAATTGACTTGTAATCCATTTCAAATTACATTGTCATTAAATATAGTTTAATGGAATATGCTTGTTTTATCAATGTCGTTTAAAAAAAGGCTTTAAAATAAATTAGAAATTGTATCCGAATTTCCACGAAAGCATTTCTTCCGAATGTTATTTCTTTAATCAAACAACATCACTATTTTAGAAGTGCTCAAATTTATAGCCAAATTTAAAAATAGTATGTGTGCCTATATTTAAATGTATTTGTTATGTATGTTGTGTGCTTTATTCAAAATAGATGTGACATACCTTGATATGACTTCTTGGAATGTTGCCAGTTTTCAGTATTTTGCCCCATTGCCTAGCCTGCGGTAAAACTGAGATTTGTAAAGCGTATTTCAGCTCAGCCGGTAGCTACTTTCGCCGGTATTATACGGGTACAGTGTGCAATACACCTGTAGTTTGTTCAGTATAATTAATTATTCAGAAGATTGTTTACATCTGCCACAAAAATATTTAATTCATTAATTCTTGTCTAAAACTTTTATTTATTACGAACAGTCGTTCCATGTTCTTAACAGTAAAAATATAACGTAAAATTTTCATAAATATTAAAATTAAGTTAATTCGTAAAGTTATAGTAAAATATGTCTAAAATTTCAAAAATTGGCGAATCATTGACTTGATACTGTTGAAGTGAAGTTGAAGTCAAGGAATCAATGCTGCTACGTTCAAAAACCAGTCAATCAACGTTTTAATAGAATTGTTTACGCAATTATTTTTTGCTATTACTTATAGTAGTGATCGTAAATTAATTTAAAAACATATTTAAAAAAAACCCAGTGATTCAAATACTTCTGTCGATTTTTTTTTTTCATATTATCGTTGTCGTGTCAACATTCCTATTGTACTATATGATATATAGTACTATACTACTTGTACTATATACTATATGACTACAGTCAAACCAATCCAATTACTCATAACTTTAGTTTAATATACATTTTTTTTTTCGGTGTTAACTTAACTTAGTATTTAATATGCTAATATTGTATAAGTTAAAATGCGCTTTGCAAATCTAATCAATGTTTGTGTCTTATGTACTCAAAGAATGGTATTATTGTAAGTTAATAGTTGCAAGAGGAACTGTTTGGAATATTGTCTTCTCTCTCATACTGTTAATCACGATACCACTGATTTAGTATAATAATATGAAATATTTTAAAATAAAATACATAAATAATACAAATATATTCATTCGTTATGTATATGTAAAATTTAGTTTCAGTCAATAGTTTAGAGTGTGTTGAGGTAAGTCCGGACTATTTTTCGCTTAATTGGTTACTTAAATTTTTATATTTGTTTTCACTAAATTGAAACTACAAAAATGTTATGTACCTAAATTGAAATTTATATTAACCGATGTATAACCTTACGTTAACTTACCCCAAATCACTACTGAGAATTGACAGAAATATTATCATTTTCATCAGGACGAGTTAATCATCTGTTTCTGGTAATAATGTTGTGTTAAATCTTTAAAACATGTTCAGGACCTTCCATAAAATACGTACGTAATACATAAAGTATCCAATCTTGCATTGCTTTCATTCCGTACTTACTCTTAAATCTACTTTATTATATGTATTGCATGGTCGATGCATACGAAGCTATGAAATACAGTGCTCGTATGATGAAGGTGTCTATGGATCCGGGTAACAATAAGGAAATATAGTAAAGGTGATAAGTCTAGTTGGGAATTGTATTAATCGTTTATATTCGTCAAATACTATTCATTTAAGTTAAGTTAGCGTACGCTTATTTAAGAGACAGTAATCCAGTGTCTATAGCTACTATTTCATCTGTGCTTTTGACGTTCCACTGTGTTATGGCACAATCATAAGCACAATTGATAGCTGAATCCATAGACAGCTTCACATAAACGTTGCATTTTAGAAAAATAATTTCTTTATAAATTAATATTTGATTATTTATAAACATAAATATCTGAACAGTATTTCAAATTTGTACGTCTTGAAGTATTCTAGCAACTGAGTATTCTAGCAACTATTACCTATGGTACCTAAATTGTAGCCTGGATCACCTTTTTTGTTTACTTACGTATTTTATGATAAACATAAATACATTCTATTGCAGATACTTAAACTTATTCAAACGTCTTGAAAATTGTAGAGAGTTGTTTCGTTCGAATTAAAAATATAAACAATTTTATTCAAAATTAATATTGATAGTATTGTTCGTTAAATATTAACTTCGTTATATTGCAGTTCTCAGATTTTTTCTAAATATTAAGTATTAAAACTATGCGAAAATCAATGTGTTTTATTAAGCGTAAGTCACTATCTTTTCTGATCTGGAATATATTAAGGAAATCATTGAAAAGGAAATAGGAAAATAAATAAAACCACTTATTTCGTCATACAAGTATTTAATGTACCATTATGAATGCGTATAAATATTTCAAAATGTAAAACAGTGATAAAATTCACAGTAACCAATACAAACTACAACCAACATAACCAGGTATACGAAATTATATTTCAAATACAATCAGAGTGAAACTCGCAAATAACAATTTAAAATGCATTAAATCAACCGGCAGTTTCGCAACCTTTTTAGAACGTATAGCTTCACCCAAACGATAAGTCCATCCTTTGCATCGCAATAGACCAGTTTTTGTTGTGCGGAAAAATCTTGCGCTGCTATTGGTCGGTAGACGTCGCGGCAAAACGCGGCTACACGCGAGTGCGATGCGGTACGAGTCCGTCTGACAGGGTACGAATCACATAAGAAGGACAACGTTATGAAAGTTTAATAACCGATACTCAACCAATTAGTTATTTCCATATAGATTATTTTTATTTTATGCTTCTGTCAGAATCATTGCGTACTGCGCAAACAATAACCATCTATTACGGGGGATATGGTTTATCTTTTGGGTGGAACTGTAAACAATTATAACACCACTAAATTATTACGTCAATAAGCAGGTACCACATTAATTCTCTTGGTGCAAATAAAATAATACGTTTTAGAATACTGCTGTTAACGATTGGAATAAACGTATCAAACTTTTAACAATAAAACCGTATAACAAAATGTTTAGTTTCATAATATGGAAATCTATAATCATATAAAAGTTGGCCCCGGTGTTTTAAAGGGATCCATAATAACTGGAATATTAATTTGTTCAATAGATATCTGTATTCGAGTAAAATCATCGCAAGTCTTGTTTTGTATTACAAAACCGTCAATCGAACACAGTCTTCTATGCAATGTATATAATCAAAAAATTAAAAAAGGATGTTCAAAAGCCTCCTCTGTTTCCATGGAATGCAATTTTTATACAAAAATGGAATATAAATTACAAATTTATCTAATTAATAGAAAAATCATTCAATCCTCTACACAAGGAAATAATATGTAGGTACCCCTCGTATAAACACATTGAGCATTATCCTATAATTACCATAGACATGCTACATGGAGTTATGAATGTAATACACAGTTACAATCGATTATAATTATTACGAACGTTTATATTACGTTACATCGAATTTGGCAACTCGAATGAACACTTCTTACAATTTAAAATGTATGCATATTGATTTTGTAAAGGTCATACAAATAGCGTCATTCTGCTAAGTTTATATTCTGCCATAAATCTTGAATTCTTGTTATTCTACTTACATCGATTACTATAAAATTGGATTGGATATACGATATACAAAGTTAAAACCTTTTCGAAATAGACGAAGTTTAGCGATTCATTTAAAACATTTCTAATTTTTCATATCATACTGTATCAATACCAATTAATAAATATTTAAACGGCTTCACTACAAAATCATCACATTCTACATCTATCGAACACTCGCACATAACGTTAATTAGATTTAAATTTATATACAAGTTATCGCTAACATATCCTACCTAGTAAAACCTACAAATCTTGTTGATACCAAAAATTATTTATGTAGGTACTTTCCTAACATATGGCCACTGACTGGAATTGAAAGTATGGTTCTCGTATAAATATTGGGTTTCGTGTAACATTTATTCTATAACTGAAATTGTTCTTCATCTAACTCGTATAGGTATAGATGATAATCAATTCTTCCGTCATAGACCAGCAAGTTCGACTGATATAAGAAGGTTTAAAGAAATCGTTGCGCCCGAACTGATACGTAACAGCATAGTTTCAAGCTGCTAGTAAATTAATATATGATCTTCTAATTTCACCATCCGTTCAAATACAATAATTTTCCATTTTGTCTTTGTAATACTAAGCCTAACCGTTGGTTTACGAATGGAATTCAAAAGGAAAGAAACGATTTACCAATACAATCAGTCCACAATATTGAACAAGACGGAATAAACTCACAATAACGTTAAATATTTCAAAATGGAACAAAGCACAACCGCAAGAATAATAATGTCACAGAGATAGAATTTATATAATCTTAAATCAACAGATTGAGCTAAATAATGTCAATAACATGTAAATATAATTAAAATATTCATTTAATGCCCCTTTTCGAAATACATAGAACCACAATCATCTTTCCGTCATTATACATCAATCATTCGACATTTATTCGACGGGGATCAGGAGTACATTTTTCTCATTTATTTATTGAACTCAAAACTAACGTCACTGTAATACGATACAATCATAAAATTTAAATAAATCGGGATCGCTCGATCCATTCGGCGATACAAAGCAGTCCAATTGAGTTTACGTTTACGATACACTTTTACTTTAAATTTCATCCATTCATTGACCTCAGACTGGGAATCTCTAAAGTGTATTATGCTACTTTCTGTCATATAATATTAATCGAAGAAAAACTAAGAATCTACGCCATAGTGGCCTTATCTCCGCCTGTCGCCAAAGTCAAGTTGGTTTTATTAAAAAGAATGGTTATAGCAGTGACTCCACTATCCAGGAATTTTCACCCTCTGTGAATGGCATAAACAACAATCGCCGTGAACAACAATGTACTAAACTTTTAAAAACTAAATTGGACTGCTTCTATCTCCTTGCGGTAGTTTGACAACTATCCGCTTAGCTGGGATGCTGCGCCACTTTGCGGAAACGGTAGCCCCCGGTCCCGCGTACGGTGTACAGCACCAAGATGGCCACCGCAATCACTGACATCCCAATGGCGTTGATCACGATGCCCTCCGTCGGCAGCGTCGCATAGGTCTCGCTCCTGCACCGCATGCGCCCGGGTTAGTAAGGCAAGTAAAAAAATACAGTGTAGATAAAAGCATTTATTAAGGGGATCGTAATCAGTCATAGTTTTTCTATTTAATTTTTAAGTATTTAAGTACGTGTTTATAAACAACACGGTTCAATAATGCAGTTTCATTGAAAATGTATGTTTTACTAGTAGGAGCAATTACCTTGACTGAATTAATTGCACGTCTACTAATGATGCAGCCTACAGCTTTAAACATATACGAGTTAATACATAATAATTAAATATGTGTTTTCAATTTGTTCATGAATTGATGAAAAACTTAATGTGCATGCAAAGCTTAGTATAGTGTACTCGATTTCGAGTTGAATAATGTTTCGTACTTACAATATTTTAAATTTAATGTAATATTATTACATGTTACGTTGCAACTAATTAAGCCGTTAATTAAAAATATATTCATAATATACTGTTAGTATTATCTGTAGTACAAAAAATGTATAAGTTATCAACTGCAGATAAGATGAATAAAATGAAAAATGATAAACATGTAATTTATAATGAGAATTATTTATGTGACATTTAGTATTATTAAAAATTAAATAATATCATGCAAACACCAATAATATGAAATAAAGAAATCAAGAAGATTACGCCCCGCTAAACGCCACACGTTACGCCTCTCCGTTAAAGTAAAGCAAAAGTAAACAGCAAACAGAAATAAATTAAAAGTCCAATATTTTTACATACATTTTATTATTTCTACGTTATTATTCTACATTTAAATTTTACTTAATTGTAGGATATGTGAGATATTTATTTTGTACGAACTAAGATCAAATTCTCTCGTATTTTATAATCGATCTTAACCTCGATTAAATCTTAACATACCTAACTATCAAATAAAGATAATATATTGTGGTCTGATACAGACCGAATCTCTAAGTTTATGATATTAAAAGCCTCGTTATGTCTTTTGTTTAGATAATCATGTCTATAACCTACATTGAACAGGCTATAAGGTACCTAATGATGCACTAAATTCACCGAATGGAAATTCGGGAAAAGCTATACCTACGCTAAGCTTTCTTTAAACTTAAACTTTAAATATGTATGCTGATGATACAAATTGAAACTACTCTAACTGATAATGCAAATGTTGATTCTCAAATAGTTGTATACAGTTATATAGTTCCGTTACAGACAATTCCCTAAATTACTTTCAATTTTTTTAATATACTGCCAATATGTATTTTTTTGTTGTTTCTGTGTAACTGAAATAATTATGAATTTGAAAGTAATATTTCAATTAATTGGTGTAAGAGGAATTCGATTGCGCCGCTCATGAAATCGAAAAATAAATTGTTTTGATAATGAATTTCACCGACCACAACATAGTGTCAACGAGATAAGTCGTGAAGGCAATGACGAGTTAAATCTCTCGCAAGTTGTTAATTTAATTGGCACTCTACAAATCGACGGACGCTCTTATATGGCCATCGCGGGTCTGCGGGCGGAACTTGTCCCTGGACAAGATATACATGACGACGGCTAGAATAGCCACCGTGGCGATTCCGATTGCGTTGATGATAACCCCTTCGTCCGGCAGGCCGCTGTATCTCTCGGCGCTGTAATGCGATATTACAAGCAACAAATAGACAAACACAGGCACAGGCACAATACAGAAAATGATAAGTGTTGGATGGAATTCAAAGAAAGAGTTACCCTGTATTCATTGTAATTTCGATTTCTTATTGTAGTTATAATTAACTTATTATTGTCCCACTGCTGGGCACGGGTCTTCTTTCAAAGTTTAGAGTTTTTAGGCCATAGTCCATCACGCGGATTGGGGGACTTCACATGCCTTTGAGAACATTATGGAGAACTCTCAGGCATGCAGTTTTCCTTCACCGTTAAGGCGTCTGATAATTAATTTCTAATACGCACGCACATAATTTAGAAATGATTATAAATAACAATTTCGATATTTAGAAGTGCGTGCCGGGATTTGAACTCCAACTCACCGGTGCGGGAGGTCGAAATTCTTAACCACTAGGCTATCAGTACTTCTTGTAGTTGCAAGTGCACACTAGTTGAAAATAGTCCCTCAAATGTTAACTCTTCCCTTGATAATGATTAATGATGATACTAATAAGTTTATAACAAATAATATCTAATGATCAGTGCAAAGACATGCAATAAACTAACAAACACAATAATTATAATGGATTACAACAAACCTAATAAAGACTAACATATCCTCTAAACCATTCAAATACACACGCCAAAACAAGACAAAACATTTCAGCTATGAAAGACGCTTATTAGACGTTTTATTTATTTTATAAACAATGCCGAAAACATAATTATAGCAGTTTAATTGTACGCACAGTCTTGAAGTGAGAATGTTTTAAATATCAGGCATTCAAAATAAAATATACTGAATGTGAATATTTTGACAGAAAAACAAAAAAACATTTTCTTTATGTTTATAAAGAGAAAATAAAATTATGCGATGAAAAATAAAATTTGGCATCCTCGCCAGCGTCGGTCGTTTAAAAAATATAAGTAAGCGTCATAAATTTGTTCGAAATTCAGGTACTGGTTGATTATGAGTTGAATGTAAAAGTAAGGTTCACGATACGAAGTTAAAGTTTCGTAAACAGCCAATGAATAGGGACAGTTATGCGTAGCTCTCTACAAAAATACCTGGGCACTCCGAGGGTAGCGTTTCTGAAGTAAAATTAGTTTTGAGTACATTTGAATTTAATAAATTTAAAAAATCGTCGGCACAGATAAATATTTTCGTCACAATCTCGTATAAGTTAAAGGTACTCATAACTAATAATTCATATCAGTCGTTAAAGTCGTATAATATCTCTGCAGTTGATGTGAAATCGTTAATGCAAGAACCGTTTTCACTATGCTACAAACATGTTTATGTATTTCAGCTTTGAAAATGTTCTCAGATAATTTATTTGATATTGAAACCAACAGCTTCTGCATTCAACCTAATATATTAAGTTATATTCTCGTATCGAATTTCACTTTCAGATCTCCCACCTCGAGTATTCTCGCCGATTCTCAGGCAATCTGATACCTATCGATTTCGAAGCATCTTTCTTTCATGAGCACTTCATATTCAAATGAAACATTTCTTTAACATTGGTCTATCGCAAACTCGCGTCTTTCGTATGTCTTCAAGTTAAACCGAGATGAGACCTTCAAAGTTTTGTATTCTTTACGATAGCTTTGTCTTCCAATACAATAAATACAGATGAAGTTAGCCAAAATGAACAAAATATCCATAAATATAATATTCAAAGATATTGAATATTTGAATGTCTGTACGTACCCGAGAGTGAACAGAGCTTTCTCAGTGAGTCCGGTGACACAGGCAGCGACTCCAAGTACGAAGGTCAGGATTCCAAAAGCGGCGTGGATAGGTACTAAGGAAGCGCGGAAGCCAGCTGTGCCTTTGTTGCAGATCAGAAGAAGAAGGAAGCTGAAGAAACCCACGGCGTACTGAAATTTTTGATGGAAATAAAATAAAAATAAAACAATAAAATTTAAAAATAACATTATTATTAACGTTATACGATAACGTTATATCACTTTTAATAAGACTTTATCTTAAGTGTATATCTTATTGACAAATCAATCAATTACCTATATTTGATAAATCTTCTCAGAATGTCAACTCATATCTTCTGGCTTAATAGCCAATTACTTTTAGTAATTGGTTGTACATCTGACTGGCGTTATAATTTATAGCAGGCTTTTTTGATTATTTTTACAATTACCTGTATTCCAAACAGTCCCATAGCAACGAAGCCAATCCAGCTATGAAGAGAGTAGAAATTGTTGATGCCTTTCTTATTGTGGAAGTCGAGAACAGCTAGGAAACCGATGACGATGCAGGGGAACGCTAGGGCATGGAAGATGGCGTGTAACAACTTCACGTAGATACGCCTGAAGCAGCGGCAGATGCGGTATAGCAGCACGGCTGAAAACAAGCAAAGACTTGAATTTTAATTCCACTATACTAAACCTAAGTTAATAGTTAATACCTCACAGCAAGCATTGATTTATTTGAAAACAGAACGACACAAGTATTCCAAGTTTAAGGTTAAAACTACAAAATACGTACATACGTCCTTATTTAGGGCTCCGTTCGGCTGCTTTTCAAACTATTAACGAAGTTCGAAATCGTAGTTCAAAATCTTATCCCAGATCAGAAGGATTTACCGAACGAAGGACGACCTAAAGATAAAAAACGCGGCCAAATGCAAATCAGTACCTATGCTAGGCTAAAACAGATACCGAAAACGTAAATACTCACAAAAGCCGCTAAAGGTGATGAACCCAGCCACCATCAGCGTGGGATGTAAGTTGAACTGCTTCTCGGGGATGTCATCAGCCCAGGCATATCCCTCTCGGTAGATGAATACCCAGAAGATGGTGAGAGCTGACACCCCGATCAGTAAGATAGTCGCAAGAGTGATCACGAGAGCATACTCGCACCACTCGCATGCACCCCTCTCGTGTTCATCCGACTCATACGAACGGGTGCGTTGGCTGCAAAAGAAACATAACAATTAGGATTCAATTATTAATATCGTCTTTATCTATGATTTCGAGAACTATCGTATTTATTTATATAGTGTCTTATGTGGAAGGCTTATCTGAAGCGGCACCACCGGTACACCTATTTCTCCCGTAATCCGGCAGTGTCGGCATTGCTGTGTTTCGGTTTGAAGGTTTCGGAGGCATTCCAAGTTAATCCTCAGGAGTAACGTCGCATGCAAATACGACCTCAGATAGGGCTTCCGTCCTAGTTTAGGTTTGATGCAGATATCCATGGGCTTCAGTGACCATTGCACATCATGTGGCCTGCATTCACTTTTACTATTCGTTAATATATAAAAAGAAATGTCTAAAGAAGCATTGAACATTATGAACAATCTATTACGCATTAACAAATATAGATTAGAAATTACAAATATCATTAGAAATTTATAGATTATATAATGTATATTAGATAGTATATTTCATCAAGTTTCATACGAAATCGCATTAACTATGAAGAAGAGTTGAGAGATATCGTGTCAAGTGCTCGGTTTATCTGAGACCCTTAGGAATAGGAGCCCGTTTGATTGAATAAACAGATAGCGGATGCCGCGTCCGGTAAGTTTACTAAGCATAAAACCGCAACTACATTGAAATCAAGATAGGTTTATACACAGTAATACAATGGTTAAGCTATACACCTTTCCCCATACATAAAATCCATACATAAGAGTCTTGTCAATTTTACAACCGTAGAGCCTTATGTAGAAGGCTCGTCTGCGATGGCACTACCTCTGCAGCAGTGTAAGAATTACTGTTTTGGTTTGAATGGTGTGATCAGGC
>DWKW01002300.1:0-11221 GCA_018250115.1 Doberes anticus
ATGTTAAGTGTTCACTGCAGCCCATGGACATCCACATCAAACCTCAACTAGGACGAAAGTCCTATCTGAGGTCGTATCTGAGGACTAAGTTGGAATGCCTCTTGTCCGGTATCATCTGCCTAACCACACCTTTCAAACCGAAACACAGCAGTTCTCACACTGCTGCTTTACTGAAGAAATAGGTGAGCAATAGTGCCTCCGCAGGCGAGCCTTCGACATAAGACTCCACCATCATACTGCTTACTAATACTTCGAATCAATATACACTAAATAGGTATGGTCTAATCTACATACTACAAGACGTTACCCTATAATTTCCCAGTAAAATTAATACAGAATAGGTCTGCTTTGTAACAAGATAATTCTATCGGAAATTGCTTAGAAACACCTCACACAGTTAACAATTTGTCAGTAACAATTTGAATATAGGCAAAATCCGCAATGTATTAAGTTATGAGGCTTCACCCGAACATCAATTGAAAGGGAAAATGGGTAATAGTCCCTCAATTGTTCGCAAAACGCTATAAATAATAACTCATACATATTCCATACGAAGCATTAAAGCGTACGAGGAAATTCCATTTGGTTCCCGATAAAAGTTCACATTATGAATGTTCATTTTCTTTCATCCGTAAAATTCAAATGCTTTTTAAATCTCCGAGTGGTTTTGAAAGAAAAGTTGCTGAAAACTTGTTGCATCAATTATCTTCTTTCTTTGTCTCCAAGTTTCTATACTAATGTTATAAATATTTGGTTTTCAGCTGAGTGAATTGCGAAATCTTAAAATGTTTTTATTCATTCGTTGTGACGCTTTTTAGCGCTTTCCGGCATTTGTAAAAAAGTAGTTTGTAGTAATTGTAACTCACATTTGTAATCTACGTTTGTAATAAAATCAATAAATAACACTTCACACTCATGGGGCTATGATAGTATAGTAGATTACTGGAATTCCCTGATCTCAAACACCCAGACCAGAAATAGAAATCTAAATTTATCGTCCAAATTTCGACCTTGCTCGTAATCGAACCCAGGATCCACCGAACGGCAGACTGGCATGTTGACCACTATGCTATACGGGCCGGATGGATGGATGAATCGAGTATACTGTTGTTATAAATTCAACTGTCTGCTTTTTTCGAACAATATCGACAAAAAAAATCTCATTTCAAAAGCGAATTTTCGATTACACATTCATGGTCCTTTTTATGATCGCCGACATGAACATTGGAAAATCTGACTCAAAATATATTTCGAAGAGACGAGAGATAAATAATTTTTGTCGACATCTAAAAACCAATCGGTTTTGGCTAGATGTATAAACGTATTGAATTGAGTTGGCCGAAGCGTGGCAGACTGATGGCGTAAATCTTTTATTGGCGCTAAAGCCGACACTGGAAACTAAACTAGTTACCATGTTTATTCGAATCGAAACTTTGTGAGGGCAAAAACTCGTAAATAGCCGGAGGGCTGCAACGTATATCGTTGGAAGGTCGCCGTCCCTCACTGTGATCGATGAGTTTCGTCCGAAGTACGAGAATTAGAGGACTCGTTACACACGCGTCGACAACTTACCGCAATAAACTTCGTGTCACGGTTTTGGTTTGTTCCTGGTTGCATACCATTAACATTATAATCCTTTACTAACAAAAGCTTAATACTGAGTCTACGCCGAACAGCTGCCGTATTTTCAGTTGCATCTGCTCCGTGATTGATTGTATTTACTCTTCAAATGAGCTTGCCCAATAGCTCGTTAATTGTAAACCGTAGCTCTCGTTCTGTTGTTGTGTTCCGATGACCAAACATTAACATGCAGTTTGTATCTACTACCAGATTTAGTTTAACTATGCCTACTACGGAAATAAACTCGACAATAGTAGTTAGGTTGGACATTGGGTTGCAGATTGGTTTCTCCGCCCAGTTCACACGATTGATAGGTGGAGAATAACTGAGGAGATGGGTTTCCTCTGCAAGTTCCTTTGAGTAGCAACAACAGAGAAGAAGCGATTATGAACTTATTTATCTACTCTTCATTGTTTTTACAATTATGGACTTCGAAGCGGTCAGAGTGGAAGAACTGATTGAGTAGATGATTCCGGGACTCCAACTCCGGGAATGGCGACAGTTTGTTTTGGCGGCAAGTTGCTGCGCTTAACAAGACGAGATAAGGATAGCGCAAGGGTGACTCCTCCTTACTTGTACTGGATGGCTACTGAGGAGGTTTTAGGCCCCAATCTCTCCAGCAGAGAGGTTGCGGGTATCATTAAGAATATTATACTCCGTTGAAAAAAAACCGTAGGAGATTATAATTGTACTAGTACTTACTGCAAAGTCTCATCCGACACATCTCAATTTCGAAATTGTTCTTTATAAATTATGTACGTAGTAGAAATTAATTATAACTCGCTTTAACGGTGAAGGAAAATACCGTGAGGAAACCTACATGTCTGAGAGTTCTCCAAAATATTCTCAAGGGCGTGTGAAGTTTGCCGTTCCGTACTTGACCAGCTTGGTGGACTGTGACCTAAACACTCTCATTTCTCAGAGGAGACCCGTGCCCAATAGTGGGACAATAATTAATGGTGGACATAACGGTTGAAACCTCTGGATACCGTTGTTTAGTCAAACCCAGGGATTCAAATGGGGTTGAATTTTTATTAAGTACTCTCTGTAGACATTTCACTCCAAGGATGATTTATAACGGTTTTTCTGGACCCGCCGTAAATGCATAGCGCCGTCCGTTTATACGTTTTAGATGATATATAGCGATTCATTTCTGATTGATGATGGTTCACTGCATCCACTTGATGTTATATCCATTTTTTATGAATAAGAAAGAAAAATAGTCATACAATGAAGGTCCAATTGCGACGTAAAGTTCTTTTTCTGGCTATGTTAATGCTAAGTACAACAAAGTCTAAAAGTAATATTAGCAGTCTATGTATGGAAACTAGATTTAGACGAATTAGACATTTATCTTTTATTTATTTAAAAGAAAGAAGTGTAGGATTTAAGTAGGTATCTACTTCATGTCACACTGAAATCAAAATATACACGTAAACCAAATGTTCAACAAAAATGTAAAACAAAATCCAAATTAATTCAACAGCAAAAGTATTTCAACATAATAATTATAGTTATATTATAAATATAGCTTTTTTTAAAGATGAAACACCTAAAATTTTTCGAGGAAAACATCGAGTTCTCTACACTAGCATTTCCTGCATCGCGGCAACCACGAGCACACAAAGACAAGTATACCCAGACGAAAAACAGAAATCTAAATTTATCATTAAAGTTTCAACTCCCCTAAGAATCGTATCCAGAATAGACTGATAATATATGTTTATGCAAATCGAATCAAAGTAAATAGACAATGTACGAAAGCCCATCGTAATGAACCGAGAATGTATTGTTGGTAATTTATTTTTATGGTAAGCCGCCGTTGGCGTACCTTCATAGCTATGTGATGGAAATAATGATAATAAATGTAAGCTGGCAGCAGCAGTTGATGATGATGATTATGATAGCTTTTTTTTAATGATATATTAGCAGAAAAGCATGCAGGCCATCTGATGTTAAGTGGTCTCTGCAGCCCATGGAGACCTGAAGTTGTGTGTAGATGCGTTGCTACTCCTGAGAACTATGTTGGAATGCCTCCCGTCCATTGTCGTCTGCCTAACTACACCCTTCAAACCGAAACACAGCAGTTCTCACACTGCTGCCTTACAGCAGAAATAGGTGTAGCGATGGTGCCGCCGCAGGCGAGCCTTCGACATAAGACACTACCTCCACCAAAATCGTCATGTACAATCATCACAGAAGTTCAGACACCGATACTGTTTCAAATTTAACTGTATATTCAAAATTTGTTTTATCTTTTTCCAATACAGAAAAAATGTACGTAAACGAACTGGCTACGTAGGCAATTTGTTTTTACGTTAAGGCAATGTAACGTTTGTAACAATGTAAATTCTCATCAAAATAACTTCCATCGCCGCGTTAACACTTTCCTACTCGTACGTATAGGGGGTAATTAGTTTCCGCACGTAATGTATTGAGTGGATATAGGTAGAGCGTACTTCTATTATGTAACCTCGATCCATTTTTATTGAAATGATATTAACTGACGTTAGCTTTAGGGAAGGGCTGACGTCAACAAGGGTGACCAAGTTACGAAAATCCCACTTTGTAACACATCCGCGACACAAGTAAATGTATAGGCATGATAAAGATAAGGCAGTCCTTGATTCTATGATAATTGGTACATATTTTACACCTTATACCTTCTTCAATCATTTCGTTGGTGGTAGAGATCTGTGTCTAATGCTCGCCCGCGGAACCACCGAAGCACATATTTCTGCAGTAAAGCAGCAGTCCTCGCACAGCTATGTTACGGTTTTAAGACTGCGTGCACGTATGACCTCAAATAGGATTGCGGATTATTTGTAGTTGGTTGAGAATTTCCGTGGGATGCAGTGACTACTTAATATCACATTATAGCCCAATCGTTTGCTACTCTTTTAAATTTTTTAATAAAAAAAAATCGTCAAACATTTTTTCAAACTATCAGTTTGATAAGCGAACCTGATAACTCGAAGTTTTTTAAAACACATCCATTAAAAATTAACCGTCGTTATCTCAATATGTCAAGCGGCTTCTCATGAGTCCGACCATTCAAGATTGAACTGACAACGTGCCAGTTGTCACTGATCGATACTAACCGGTATTGGTTGGAACGGAAATTCCGTTTATAATTTGAAATTTAGTACCATGCAACCTGTGTTGATCCTGTAATATGTAGTTTAGTGGCAAGTGATAGCCTAGTGGTTAAAAATATCGAACTCTCGTTCAAATCCTGGAACGGACCTCTAAATTTGTTAATTATTATTCATAATAATTTCTAAATTATGTGCCTATTTGAAATAATTGATGGTGGTAGAGTCTTATATAGAAGGCTCGCCTGCGGCGGCACCACCGCTTCACCAATTTCCGCCATAAAGCAGCAGTGTAACAATTGCTGTGTTTCGGTTTGAAGGGTATGGTTAGGCAGAAGACACCGGACAAGAGGCACTCTTAAGTCCTCATGAGTAGCAGCGCATCCACATACGACCTCAGATAGGACTTTCGTCTTAGTTTAGGTTTTATGTGGATGTAAGTGGGCTGCAGTGAACACTTAACATCAGGTGGCATGCATATTCGTTTGCTATTCTAATAAAATAAAAGAAAATCTCACTTGCTTAAATGGTGAAGGAAACTTGAATGCCTGAGAGTTCTCCATAAAATTCTCAAAGGCTATTGAAGTCCGCCAATTCGTACTTGGCCAATACGGTGGATTATGACCTAAATCATCTCATCTCTGAATCTGCCCTGTGCGCTTTAGTGGAACAATAACGGGTTGATGGTGATGAACCTGTGTTTCCTACTGTAAATAGATTTGAATAGGACTTTCACAGTTTCAATGCACATTATACTTAAATACTTCCAAATTTTTAAACAAGATCTGTACAATAGAACTCTGTAGTAGTCATATACTCGGAAGTTCAATTAAAATGGATAAACGTCTTTCACTGAAGCGCGGCAAGAGAGTCGCGGGCGTTAGTCTACTCGTAGTTTGGTATCAACGTCAAGTGCTATTGTAATTGTCATGAATTTTTCCTACCAGCAATAACATGGGATACATGCAAACAAAGCTGCTCATAGAAATTTTACCATTCGCAGTATAAGTAACTCGGGGAGCAGGAGCCGTCCGGCCAGCCAGATGGACGTTTTGGAGGAGGCCAAGGTCGTCCACTGTGTTTTATCGAGGCAACAGTGGAACCACTTTGAAAGTAAACGTTTAAAAAAAGATACGATACATGCAATATATCTAGGCAAACAAAACGTAGTGACGCCGACTGAAATTACATTCGAGATTTTGCCGAGTTTTCCGCTTCTATTTGTCCCTAAGCTTGTAAGGTGGAATATAATGTTACAGGTACGTCTGTTTATAGACATTTCGTACATGAAAGGACGTAATTAGTAGGTAGATTTGATATCGCGAACCGAACTGTGCGAGCGACGTGTGTTTCATTATGGAAATTATTCAATTACTGTGTTAAAGTAATTTAATCTAAAACAGGGTGCCGTGTTAGGAAAGTAAGTATTTTGTACAAATCTACCTTCATTACTTATAACGTGGAGCTTTAAAGGAGGAATGTGTATGTACTTAACATCCACCCGCGTTCTTGGCGCATGTTAGTGACAAGTTAATTATAATTTTAACTGATAGAATGTTTTTTTATCCATTCGAATTATTATTTTATTAAGGAACGAATATACTCTTTTATTCGAAAATATAAACGCGCATATATCGTAACTGAGAAGTCAAGCTACATATATATTTGGTTGTACTCTACTGATTTTGTTTAAAATTACAGTAACATTTGAGTTTATGAACTACACTGTAACATTTTTAATAAAATCAGTAGTTTTGCCGTGATTTCCTTACAAACGTACGGACAAAATTAAAATTTTTGCTAATACGATTTTAATAAAAATATTATCGAATAAAGTTTTCTTACGAAAACATTAATATGAGACCATTTGTTTTTCGTCGATCGCAGAGAACGTAATCTTTAAAATGATGTTTCAATCTTGAATTTTTATGAAGTATTAAGTACAGCGTACCGAACTCCTACCGAAAACACTCCTTTGGGTAAATACTAAACATGAAACCGGGTCATCTCAGTTAATTCAACGTATTTCGATCTAATTGAAATCGACTATCTAATCTTGTACCTGATCTTTAAACCAAATACATGTTTATTTTATTTATATTAACTTTGTCTGTTTGTCTGTTAGATCTGAATTCCTATGTGCTCCTATGTGTACATATGGGCGCGATGATAGGTACTCGAGAGGATTCAGAGGACTGCAATACTTAGGAAAGGAATTGGTGAAATGGCCATGCTGACGCAGCTGGCAGATAAGGCCATAATGCCGCATTTTTTAAGATTAACACAGGTGTTAGAAAGATAAACAAATCGTACATAATTTATTTACCTAAAAGAAAAGGAGTGCCACAAAATATCGCTCAGAGCTAGCCATACTTTAGTTATATATAATTCAGTCTTATTCCATCTCAGTACAAAACTCTCATGCATAATTTAAAGGAAATGGCTTACCGAACCGGTCCGTTCGCTAGGATCTATTTCCGTAGCGGCGCATGTCCTTTGAAACAAACCGTTTATAAAATAACCTCGCATTGTTAAGTCTTTTTATATCCGTGGATTTGGCTTTGGTATTTTTGGCGAAAATTTTTTTTTGGCATATGTTTGGCATATGGCAGCAAATGAACATGTAGCTAGTCTGATACTAACGGACCTCTAACCTTAAATATGAACGAAGTCATATCAGTTGTGGATGCGTTGCTCCTCTTGAGGACCAAGTTGAAACATCTCGAGGCCTGCGAGTTAGTTCCCACTTCTTTATTGCACAAGATTCTACCCTACCACTCACCGGTACAAGCGTTGCTATCAATGACTATAACTGTAGCATGAAGAAAGAAAAAAAATTGTTACAGTAATCTATTCCATAGCAACAAAAAGCTAATATACTTAAGAACCAATGTCGATAACATTTATCCCCATTCCTTGCTGTCATATTTCCAAACGTAATAATATTAAGGTGACTCAGTGATACCAACTTTGACGGGCCTTGGCTTTGAGGCTTCATATTGCAGTCTAGACTAGACTGCGGTGCTGTCTAGACGGCAAAGGACAACGCATTAGAGTTTCTAATCAAATGTCGACATATAAAAAGAAATGTTCACTTTCAGCCAGATTAAAAAAAAACACTGCTGATTAAATCTGTTTTATGTATCTAAGTAAGATACGGAACAGTAGCCATATTCATAAATTACTTCAGGTTGATGGCAATTGGAATGGTGAAATACAACTTTACATTTGGTACTTATCTCATGATACCGATCGCCCTCTCCAGCTTGCATGCTCATTTGCTCATACTAATAGTTAAAAATAAAAAAATGTATGCTCATTGCCGGCTTCACGTCATAGCTACATATTGAAAATAGATTTTCCGTTTCAAAATTAAAAAAAAATAATAATAAGATAGTTGTAAGTGAAATTAAAATTGAATGGTCGATTTTTTGTTGTGATAAAGAAATCGTATTTTCATTGGCAATAATTTCTCGGCAACTCAATAACACGAAGCGAAATGCCCACCTGTTTAATTTAATCGCCCATTTAACCGCTAATTAACGATCGTAGTTAAGTTTAAATCGGCCGACAATTACAGGTATGCACCAAAGATGGATTGTTATTTTTTTTTAAAGCTTAAGACTTGAATATCCTATGCATCAGGATTAATTGCTGTTGTCACAAGAAGTATACACATTACGATAGTTTAAATATCGTCTAGAGCGAGGATAGAACGTTTTAACTTTGTCACTTGTCATTTGTTAGTAAATTTTATATTATCATACTTTATCGTAAATGTTATGTCCAGTCAAGCAAAGTTAATAATATTGAAGGTTTTAAACTTTATTTTCATATAGCATAATACATCAATTAGCCCAAATACCATAAGATTATTACTAATTTTTCGAAATCCTATCTACTATTGGCGCTGCTGGTCTTTACAGCTTATCTACATCGGTCTTGAGATCTAAAATAGCCAAAGCCTATATAGCTTCTTCTATAAGAATTTATGTAATTTCTAGACTATTCTAGAAATTACATAAATTTCCCTTATTTCAATAACTGTGCTGCAACTGCCTTTTAACTCGCATGCACGCTGTTGCATACCTAATTCGGATTTGCATGATCCAGTACATAAATAATTAGCGTGTGATAAAGTTTTCACACGGTATCCAGTTCACGAGACATCTCTCATTATTCTTAATTGATACCAAGTGTCAGTTATAGACGTGAAGAATTCTGAACTTGAAGTAGATTGATGGGAGCTGTATGTTGCTTTTTATTGGTGCTCGTGATTACTACTGACGACCTGTATGCGCCGTGGTGAACGTGCGGTCTGCCGTTCGGATGGTCCTGGGTTCGATTCCAAGCGGGGCAGAAATTTGAATCATAAATTTACATTTCTGTACGTGGTCTGGGCGTGTGTGTGCTTTTTTTGTGTGGGTACATGGCACCCACGACACAGGTCAAATTCTGCTGTGGGGCTATGAGTGTGAAACGTTTAATTTAATTTAATTACTCCTCAGCACTAGCAACATCATAAGTGATGAAGTTAGCCAACCACACTGTTTACACATCACATTACATGCTAAGGGGTTCAAATCCCGGCACGCATCTTAAATTTTCTAAATTTCTATTTATAATTTCATTTAGGGTAAATAAATTAACAAATTGTCCGCCAATCCGCACTTGGCCAGTGTGGTGGACAGCCTAAGCCCGCGCATCCATGACAGGAGACACGAGCCCGGGAGAGGGACAATAATGGGTCAACGAAGACGATGATGACGAAACAAATTAAGATACATAAGAAAGTATGATACATTTGTGTCTGTCGGCTTTGTTCCCTCTCAGGGTTCAGTATGGTTAACCGAGAGGATAAAAAGCAGACGGAAAAAAGTAAGTGCTTTTTTCAATCAGTTACGAAAAATATTCATATTACAGCTTATCGCTTGTGTCACGTCACTATCAGCCCACTAGTTTCTGCAGACTGCTAAGATTTATGTAAATTTACCACATTTAAGTAAAGTTTTTACCCATCACAGGTGCAACACATGATGTATACAGGTAGACAGTAGGCATCCTAACATAGTCCTCAGTAGCAACGCATCCACTTACGACTTGAGAAATGACTTCCATCCCAGTCGAGGTTTGATGTGGATGTCCATGGGCTGCAGTGACCACTTAACATCAGGTGCCTGTATGTTCGTTTGCTATCCCGACAATGTATTTAAAAAACATCTTCATATCGAAGGCATTCAAGTACAACGTTATGTCAAAATTTCATAGCAATCGGTAAAACGCTCTCAGAGATTAGCGATTTTGTATAAACGAAAGATTACAATTTTATATAAATTGAAGATGACACTGTATGATATTGATTGTTCCATGTGGTTGTCAGGCTATGTAAAGCTATTACAACGAGGTCGAGTGACTCATTCCCTTCTATCAAAAATTAATACACACGTAATTATGGTGCCTATAATTTTACCGGCGATCGTTAACTGCTCAATTTACTTATTCGTCTACCCTGTAAAGTTTTTTAGAGTTCTCTAATTTTATCCATAAATGGAACAACCTTACTTTTGTCATTAATATTAAATTATACTTAATTGTAGTTGGTAATTCATATATATATTTTATTATTTTTCAATCTTTTTTTCTTTAGCATATTTTGATGAATTACCAGAAATAAATATTTGCCACGTTAGTGGGTAATTGAAAAATTATTTGTGCTCTAGGATTATAGGACTACGTATAGGATACCTAACTACCTACTATTGAACACCGCTACGTATACGTATTTAGTTTAGCTGTTTCTATTATCAGCACCAACTCATTATTGTCCCACTACTGGGCACGAATCTCCGCCTCATCTCTGTCAGCGGGTCTCAGTAAACCACCATTCTAACTAAGCGTGGATTTGCGGACTTCGCATGACTTTGAGAACATTATGGAGAACTCTCAGGCAGGTTTCTTCACAATGTTTACCGCCTTCACGATGACCTATACCGTTAAACTGAGTGATAATTATTTTTGAATACGCACATCATTTACAAAAAAATGTTTTTTCTGCCGGGTTTTGAACCCTGATCCATCGGAAAGGGAGGTCGAGATTCCAAAGCTATTATATCGCTACCTTAATCAGGCATTAAGACACGGGACATGAGGCATTCCAACTTAGTCCTCTGGAGTAGCAACGCATCCACATACAACTTCAGATAAGACTTCCGTCCTAGTTGAGGTTTGATGTGGATATCCATGGGCTCCAGTGTCCAACATCATGTTCATTTGCTATTCCGATTGGATATTTTTTTTTATTTTTTATTATAGATAAAGTTATACCTTATACCTACTACCGTAGTACGAACTTATATCTTAGTACCCACCATTAGTACTCGTAAGTCCGGTCCGCAAGTCCTCGGAGTCTGAAATGACTCGAACCCAATAAAGTGGAGTTTTAGTGGGTAGGTCCGTAACTCTTACGGGAGTCCCACACAGGCAGTATCCGCGGGGGTACTGTATCG
>DWKW01002301.1:0-11221 GCA_018250115.1 Doberes anticus
AATTTAGATTTCTGTACCTGGTCTGGGTGTTTGTGTGCTTGTTTCTGTGTGTGTACATGGCACCCACGACACAGATTAAATCCTACTGTGGGGCTATGAGTGTGAAACTTTATCTATTATTATTATAATGTTTTTAAACTTCTATGAGTAAGCACAGTACTATGTAAGTAAGTAGGTACTGTAACATCTGATATAATACAAGATAAGGCAACGAATTGCAAGTTCGTCTTAAAATTTATACTTTAATATTAAACTCATGTTATTAATTGTAAGGAATAAGATTGAAATACTTAAAAACCCATTTTAATAAATTAATTTAAGCTAAATTAATTTAAACGAACGAACTTTAGTGAAGAACTAAGGAGTTTCTAAACGTTAGCGGTAAGACAGGAGACAGGCGTGAGTTTATATATGTACATATGTATGATCGGAGTTCAGTAGTCCAGACCGGAGTGTATCTACGGGAGCGAGGTAAGTCATATTTATTCGGGGATACCCTAAAGATATAAGCTATCAAATACAAATAGATTCACTCAAATCGATTTAATCCAAAAAAGTTACATTTAAAATCAGCGTACATGTAACTATATACACACCCTTTTGTACGAGTTGAATTAAGCAATTGACATTTGAAGGATTAAATTATTTCTGATGCTTCATGTAATTTTATATTGGTCATAAATCTATAAGCCAAAACTGAAATTTGTTAGTTAATAACGGTTGACATTGATTTCTGTAGCTATTTAGCTGCCATTCAGTAAACGCTAAATTAGATCGCTGCGTACCATACTTGCTTTTATACTCATATTTACCCTAGATTGAGTTATGCCCAGCGCTGCTGCAGTCAGCGATTAAAGAGTAACTCAAATTCATTAATAAGGCGACTTGTTTCTTGTAAAGTGTCTCTTAATCTATTTGGAAGTTATCAGTTTTACATTATATATGTTTCAATATATTTTAATGGTAAATAAATATAAATTTTGACATTATATTTTAATATTAAGTATTCTAAGAATCGGTCATGGTTTTCTAAAAACCATTTTAGTGATTGCCACTTAAGGTTAGTAATATGTAGATACACTGGCGATCCCACTGGTGACACATGGTTATTTTTATGACAGACATAGTATATTTTAGTCGTTAGGGGTTTAATTAAAAAAATCGCCTGAGGGAGCTTCAAAAAGCTTCAGTTCAAGCTTCGAAAATGTTTCCAAAAGGTCACTATGAACAGTTTTGTAACAAATCCTTACATGTTATTTCCAATATAAAGAGACGTAGAGAAATTTTAGTGCGATACAAAAAATTACTTACAAAATTTTGAAACAGCGGAAAATATTTTAAAGGATAGTCTCATTTTAGATTGGATGTGATTGTACAATGAACTTAGGCTGATTTGACTACTTTACGTCAGAAGACATGCATGTGAAATAAAATGTGTAACATACATAAGCTACTGTTGTGTTGTTATATTGTATCATATATTATAAAGAGTAATTTTATGAATGCCAGACTAAAAACACTTTAACACGCTACTAAGCAACGATCTGTCACTCAAAGAGCACATCAAAGCCTAACAGAGTATAAGAATCGCAATATACGCATCTTCTGTTCTTTACTAGGAGAACCGACGACGCAAAGAGCTCAGAGAAGCGGTGCTAGTATTCATATATGTTTGTAAACATCCCAGCGGGTGTAAAAGTGGGGCCTTACGTAACGAATTTCATTCTATGGTCTACGCTTTAGTGGGCAGACATAAAACACGCTGCTGCGTAGCTCGGCTCTATTCTATGCGTGCAAACGATAAGTCTATAAAGAGATTATTGTTATTTTACATTAAAAAAATTGGAATTCAATCTTTGAGGGCTTTTGCTTGCAAACTAGATATCGTATACTTTAATTTTACAGATTGAGCGATCGATGTACGATGGAAATTAAAATTTTATTGTGTTGTTATCTCAGGAGACTATTGGATTTATTAGATTTCAACGTTTAGTTTGACATATTAACATCAGGCACTGCGCTTCAGTGGCATAGGACTATAAAGTCATTCGATTGCATAAAACTATTGTAGATAGCTTTTAATTTAACAAAATCTTTTAAAATACGTTTAATTACAGATTTAAAGTTATTTTTTTTTAAGAATTGCCTTTCCTCTTAGTTTTTTCACCTAGCCTTTGAACTCATGTACGAGTAGGAATATTTTGTTAAATGTTAAAACTGTTTACGAATTAGAGTAAACATGAGTTTAAGATAAATAATATATGCTTGAAGACAAATATAAATGGTAGGGTCCCATGTCAAAGGCTAGCCTGCGGCGGCATCACCGTTGCACCTATTTCTGCCATAAAGCAGCTGTGTGAGAATTGCTGTGTCTTGTTTTGAACGGTGTAAATAGGCAAAAGGTACGGGACAGGAGGCATTCTAAGTGCTTAGGAGTTGCAACGCATCCCGTTACAACCTCAGATAGGACTTCCGTCCTAGTTGAGGTTTGATGTGGATGTCCATGAGCTGCAGTGACATCTTAACATCAGGTGGCCTACATGCTCATTTGCTATTCTGTTAATATAAAAATGTAAAATAAATGAACAACAAGAAGAAAGAGGAAATAGAAAAATCGCTACTTAGATAACGAGGTTATTTTGCAACGTGTTTCTCGCTTTGGTAAGCTGTGTAGAAACGTGACCACTTCATCGACTCGCGCGCCGGCAAGCCCGTACCCTTGCTCAATATGTTTTCAGAGAATATTTAAAATAAGTCAAAGTTTTAAAGGGAATGTGTTGTGTATTCAAATGGAATGCGGAAGCATGTATTTCTTATATATCAGTGATTGTAGTGCGGTGTTCTGGTCTGAAATGACATATTTCATTAATTTTGTTTCATAGCCATTTTTTCATCATAGGCCCGGTTTTACCTATTTTCATATATCGAGAAAAGATTACTGGTTGGTTGATTTTTGTCCCAAATTTTCTTGTGATACTGTATTTTTTTTAACAGTACTACCTATACATACAGTATTTTATACTGAATCCTAACTAAAATGCTGTTGGTAAATATACTTAAATATACGGCATGACGGCTCAATTAACGTTATAACGATAGTAAATTCATCAACGGTTCTTCCGTTGAACAACGGTTCTTCCGATGTTAAGAATGAAATTTTTTTTTTTTTATTGAACCTGGCGGACTGCGCTAATAAGAGAGGCTTATTATTTCCTGGAGGGGTCGTGCAAAGGGTTTTGCAAAAGATCATGTCAGTAGAAAATTAATGTCAAATTTTCTTACAGGTGTGTGAATTTATAAGATAATAAACCGAAACAATATCGAAATACACAAAAGATAAACCTTATTAACCTTATTGCGCCACTTGAGCGCAAACATACCATAAAATAATGGTATAGAATAAAGATAACATATAAGAAACTCACATAGATATTAAAAATTGGACAAGCGCAGCGAATTGAAAAATTCTAGTGTGGAAAATCACTTTATACCTGCAACACGTTTACAGCAGCGGTAAGCTAATTGTCTGACGTCCGGGCGTCTAACGAGTACACATTTTCAGTGTATGGTCAAACTGATTTTATAAATAAATAGCACTGCTATTGGAAATATATATTGACATTCCATAAACCTGTACACTGCTATCATAGATATAAGTTAATTTAAAGTAACATCCCATTAAGACATATTTGACATCAGATGTGGGCCACAACAACTTAAATTAAAAAAAATCATATTTCACCTTATTTTCGTTTCTGTTTACCTACGTTTTATTAAGGATTTGTATAATATGAATCATACGAAACCTCGATTCGAAACTACATTAATGAAAACTAGTCCTTTAAAGTAAAAAGACTACTCTCTTACCGTTGCTAAATATTAATTAATATGTCGAGTCTGCAATTGAAATATTATTAAAGCTGTTTCTCCATCCTTTTTGCTTCAGACTTCCATTCGATAGACTCTTTACATACTAGTCCTGGTGAACTTTTTAATAATTCATACAGATTTCGTACGTATACATATATTATAATGTACACATTGCTTACAGCCTTTGCGTACTTTACCTATTAAGCTTATTCAAGTTGTTTAATTCCCTGCGGAGTATAAGCCTTAAGAGGCATTTTCCACCGCCACGACTTTTTGTAACGTTCATACAACTACAAGTTCGTACCGGTTTACTTCGTTTGACGAAGGACCTTCCGTCCCTTTACCATCATTTAAAGATGTTTATTTTTAACTCCATTTCGCAGGGCGCATTGGACGCTCAAAACATCTTTAAATTTGGAGTGAATTGGAAAATTTAAAAAGTAGGCTTATTCAATGTACTCAAAAACAACTAAATTAAAACAAAGTTGACATTTTTTAAGAAGACACAGAAATAAACTATTCATTGATGAGAATCGAAGATATATTTTTGCCACGCTACTTCTACGCCTGTGTATGTACGAGTAGTAGCTTTTAAAAATATCGTGTATCAGGATGATGTAAAAGAAAACCTTGCTTAATCTCTCTCTAAATTTTAATATCGTCAAGCAAGTTTGTATAAGCTCTATACGCTCCCGCTACGAAAAACATGACGTGATTAAAGTTACGTGCATTTTAAAAGATTTTTATTTTTAAATTCAGTTACAATCAAGCCGGTTATGTTCGAGAAAATCTTGTGCACTGGAACGCCAGACATATTTTCAGTTACTTTGACAGTTACTCCAACCATATATTTCTTCATCTATTTTTAATTTTCTGTTGCATGTTGTCTACCAGCAAAGCGGCCATTGTACATTAAACTACACAAAAACTGGTACCAAAATGTTTAAAAAAATATCGTAAATCTAATAGTTTCAGTAGCATACGGGGAATGTTACTTAGTTTGATATAAATTTACACGGTTTGCAATAGCATTTAACATTAGGAGTGCCTATTTTAATATTAATAATTCTTGTAGGTAACAAGAAGAAAAACAGGGTAATTTTGCTTTATCAAGTTGCAATCTGCTTATTGGATACGAAAATGTTAGTGACTTTTTTTTCAAATCACGTTTATATTTAACAAAAATTAGTAGCTATGAACATTTAGAACAGCTATGAAGAAATTCACCTACGTATGTACGTTTAAAGTACGGTAGCAGTCCCTATATTACGATAATAGTAGCGTCACGGTGCATTCACTTGACACGAGCATTTGTTTGTAACGTTACAGTATGCGTACAACTACTGACATTTGATGTGGCTCACTTCATATAAATATCGAATGTGTAGTTTGTAAAACACACTAAACGCTCGGTTCAATGTGTATCGCTGACTGCCCACATTCTGTCGCTTTAATTTACATGGATTCTAATTAAAACTTATGCTTTAGCTTTTCAAATTTTCACCTCTCATGCGTAAAGTCAATTGTTAGAACTTTTACTTAAAAGTAGTAGATTTTATTCAGGCTTTATAAATAATTAATTGAGCAAAACAAACATTTAGCTCAAAAAATTAAGCTGTCATGATAATACGAGTATATGTATAAATCTATTTATAATAATACATAATATTTTGCATAATAACGGTTTGATATGCATGATCTTTGTTGCCGTACAGCAGTTCACTACCTGGTCATATTGGTCAAGTAGTCTTCATAATAATGCTTCTTCATTTGCTTGCTTTTTATTATATTAAATGGACCTATACCTTTTAAGAAGGTAAGTGTTCAAGGCGTTACATAAAGAAAAGCTCTAAAGACATTCGGATCATGAGAAGACAATGGCAGTTGGACAGCTTGATAACAGCTATTATACTTTTATGTTGTCGTTGCAGACAATGGAAAGCTTTTCATACTTTTTATAGACACCACAGGTAAGCCATTGTTGTAATGTGTAATTAAATTAATCAAAATACTTATAAAAAGTACCTCAGTTAGCTAGATAACAATAGAATGCTTAAAAAATAGTTTCTGTAATATGTTTTGTTAAGTATTCGTATTAATAGCTATTGTCACTCAGAATATCAGGAACAATTTACGTAAAGAGAAATGCTATTTCCTAAACATACTCCAACAGTAAAATTATTATCATATTATGACATCGGAACGTAAGAACAAAAAGTGTTTCTGTTGCCTTCATTAGCAAGCATTAAGATAACAGCGTGGGTGAAAATTTAGAACAGAAAACAGGATTTTTAATGCATACCTAAATAAATAAAAAATAAGGTAGCATAAAGATAACTTCTAATTAAAGTAATTGTACGATTGAAGACTGACAATATAAGAATAAGATGCAAAAGAAAAGATGAACGGGTAAATGGACAATTATTGTAAAGTTGTCTATACAAAAGATTTAAGCGTGGCTGGAAGTCAATACCATAATAAAAGAGATGATTAACATTATTTGAAATGGCCTCTTATAAATTACTTCGTGATGTATTGTATAACTTTACACAACTTTTTATTATTATCTTATAACTAGATGATGCCCGCGACTTCTTTTGTATGTTTTGGATAAAATAATTACATTATGCTACATCGTTCTTGACTACTGCCATCTTTTGATTACATCCTCCACTTTGTCCTATAAGTGTTGAATAAAAGTAGCTTTTACTCTTCCCTTGACTTATAACTATCTTCTTATTTCATTTCAAGCAGCTTGGCCATGAAAGTTTAACAGGCAAACAAATTTACTTTCACATTTATAATATTGTCATCAACTCATCATTGTTCCACTGCTGGGCACGGGTCTTCTCTCATAGATGAGAGAGTTTAGGCCATAGTCTACCACGCCACTCAAATGCGGATTGACGGACTTTAAGAACTTTACTGAGAACTCTCAGGCGTGCAGATTTCTTCATGGTGTTTTCCTTCACCGTTAAAGCGAATGGTAATTAATTCATAATACGCACATAAATAGAGTTGAATATTTCGAGAAATAGAGGTGCGTGCCGGGATTTGAACCTCGACCCACCGTACCGGGGTCGAGATGCTTAATCAGTAGGCTATCACTCACATTTATTTATAATATTAGTGTGGATTAATGCACTTGCACATTGCCCCGACAATTTTATATCAGTAGATGGAAGAATCTAAAAAAATGTTATAAATGTGGTATACCCTTAGGGTATATATACCCCTTTGTGGTATACTCTGGGCGAGTAGTACTCAATTGCTTATTAACTCGTCAACGCGCTATCTACCAGCAGCGAATACCTAAAAATAAATAATTTCTCCGCCTGTCGTAATAAACAGATAGTAGAGTTAGAAGCGATTTGGAAGTTGCGGGCGGTTACAGTTGGAAGTCTCTAATTGTATGCGTCTCCAGGAATAACAACAAGGGAGCCCTGAGAGGATAATGAAATAGCGCAAGGTGAGTACTGGTGATAGCTTAGTGGTTGGAAATTTGTCTCCGGTTTAAAAATCTCAGTGGTAGACAAAATCCCTCTTTGAACCAAGACACATGCCAGTGGTTCAGTTATGGGTTTATGGTGATGATTATTAAGAACTGGTCATTAGTTCTCTCTTTACATGAGCAGGGTGAAATCCGTGAACCGAGAAATTTCACTTAGATACCCTTAGAAACCGGCAGCAGTATCCAGCACACTAGCCAAATCAGCCAAAGTGACCCACGTGATGGGCCCAGCCGTGTACAACAGGCTCCCTTGTAATATTATTGTTGCAGGGAGATTACCATCTTTCAAAGCTGAATGAAAAAAGTGACTTCTTGAGTAGACGTTTTACAGTATCGAGGAGTTCATGAAACATAAATGATCTTTATATGTTTATGTTTTATTGCAATGATGTAATGTTGTTTTTAAACTGTAATTTGATGGTGGTTGAATCTTATGTCAACGATTCGCTTGCGGCGACAACACCGCTACACTTATTTCTACAGCAGTAAAGCAGCAGTGTGAAAACTTATGTGTTTCGTTTTGAAGGGTATGATACGCAGAAGACAAAATATAAACTTCGGCTACGAATACTTAACTGAAACAGGCAGACGGTTTATTATCAGAAAATTTAGAGGAGTAACCGTCGCTTATTGGAAAATAAGAGAAGTTGCCCATACGTTGACATTAAGGAGAGTCACTTTTGCGTTTAAAAAAAAATCTTCTTAGCATTCTCGCTTCTGTCGTTAAGTCGGTAGAAAAAGAGCTGTTGTCAAGCTTGTAAATGATGTTTGGATTATTGTAACCGCGGTGTCGGTAATGGCGGTTCCGACTTCTACGGCGAATAAAAAATTTAAGCTTACTTCAGTTGGTAAATTAGTAATAAAACTTTTAAGGTGATTGAAAATAAATGCATTGATCGAATTTTCAAGAAGCTGAGTAATATCGTTTATGTACCTCTTCACTAATCTCATCGTCCTCTATCACCTGTTTCTGTGTGTGATGTGAAGTAAAAGATAAGATGTATATTTGTAGATATATATTTTTTAATTAACTACATAAATACTATGACATTTAGCTAGCAATTAGAATTCTATATTTAAATACTTTCTCAATTATAAGGACGACAACACTTTTCATTATTTAATAGTATCAAAGTTGGCATGTAGTTGTAGTTTAATTAACTACTTTACTCATAATTCACGAAGTCTGTGGTATGGTATAACTTAACTAATACAGTATGAAGATTGTGCAAAGCATGTGAGTAGGTAGGAAGTTTATATCATCAAGAGGAAGTATTCCCAATATAAGTGGAAACAATCGCCGCGGTCATGCCTAACCCGAGCGACAAATTCTCAAGTTTGTAAACTTTGTGAAACTTTCACTGGAATCTCACACAAGTGACCGATAAGTAGCTGATTTCTCTTAAGTGTGTATCGTATGCATAATCTTATTTATATAAAACATCGATTTCATTAAAACTTACTAGCTAATCTTCTTTAAATTTGTTATTAATATGTTATTATTTCCTAGAAATGTTATTTCGTAGAAACAATTTTCGTAACATCCGTACCTTCTGTTCAGTAATTTTTTAATTTTCTTTATACTTTGACTTTTTGTGCATAGTCCGGTAAAGTAGATCAATAAAATCAAAATGCATAAGAGATAAACAAATATATAGGTAAGCTAAAGAAATATCACGGCTACCGTATGACAACTGCCATACCTATTAGGTACTACTTATCTACCTACTAAATGAAAGATGAGAACAAACAAACGCTTCTTCGTAACAACAAAAACGGGACTGGAAACGCTTGAAAGCGTTTGCCACATAGCAGGGGTCTCTAGGGTGTTAAGCCGAAAAACCTCATGGTCCACACTGAGCAACCTTTGATAATTCTTTGAATAATCAATGATCTTTGACAAATCACGAATGATCCATCCGAAAATGATTGTAATATTTATTAGGTACAGTTTGGTGATTTTGGATTCACTGGTCAGAGTGGAAACAATGGCCGTTGAGATGTTCGTGACGTCGGAAATACCGGTAGTGTGCTGTGGCTGCATGCTGCGGTTTTATGCCTTAGAAATAACCCTGCGAGCTCAGTAAAAAAGCGGTACTGGTGCGTCTCATTGGTGATCGCAAATATTTCGTACACATGCAATATAGCAGCACAGAGGCATCAACTTTCATTGTCAACAACAATTAACCAACCAAACCAAAGTCAACTACATCGTCGTATTATTAACCAATTGATGCCCCACTTTTGGCCACGGATCTCGTATCAGATGAGGGTTTTGGCCACCCCCTCCCACCTAACAGCCAAGTGCGGATTGGTATGTTTCACATGCCTTTGAGAACATTTGGAAAAAATTGAGTCATTCAAGGTTTCATAAATAGGTTTTCCGTTTTCGAAAATTAAATGATAATTTCCAACACGCACGTAACAAATCGCAAAATAGGAGACGCGATTAAAATTCAGACGCAGCGAACCGGAAGGCCAACATCAAAACACCAGGCTATGACTGGCCTATCGAGACTGTTTTATTGTGTAGATATCCAACATACTCCGACGTCTCTCCAATTTACCCCCTACATCCTTTCTATATCTATCTATAATAAAAGGGTAGGCCTGGATCACTTAATTAATTTAATTTCTTAGTTCTTAATATTTAGGAGGCGGTAGCGGTCATAATTTAAACTTTGGAATACCCCAACAGAATCTAGCTATCGCTTTTTTAGGATAAGCGTTAAAATTTCATTTCATTCATGAGCCCACTATAATGGTTTTTATCATTAATCCATATACTAATTCATCGAACATTCACTTTAAATACGTTTTATAATAATATCAAAATGATGTATTTTGAGGCCCAAGCTCTAATATCATCTGAACTGAATATTAATTTCAACTGTAAGCACCAATTCAATTTCATACAAATTCTTAAACATTTTAAAATATTTAATTACAGAGATCTTTTTAATGAAAGTACAAAACATTTTACACACTGGCAATTACGAATATGATAAAGAGCACTGATGTACGATTATTTAAGTTTTTAGTCTCTCGTACCTTAATTATAAAATACATCATAACACTACACGTTTTATTACATAAAAACCTTTAAAAGTTACCCTTTCAGTGTAGAGGTTAGTATTAACAAAAAATAAAATGTAACATCCCTTTGCATTTGAATGCTCTCATGCGTTTGTCTGTTACAATATTGCTTTTCTTTTTAATTGGTTTTGGTGGTTCGATCAGAGCAGATGTTAAATCTGTGGCACAATATCGATTGATAGATTTTTTTTATCAAAACTCCAGAAAAACGTAACCAAATTTGATCATTAATTGGCAACCACCGTTAGTTTAATTTGTTGTAAATGAGTTTCTATAATCATCAATTTTTGTTTTAGATTGATTTTGAATAAATATGAATCTGATATAAATATGAAATATGGGTCTTATAAGATACACGTTATATTAATATTATTATGCTATTTATTTTTGTATAAAGTTAATAAGATGTAAGTATAACGATTAAACAATAAAGAGTATTTTATATATTTTCAGATTTTCCTATTTTATGATAATTACATAGAACCATTAAACATGGAAATCAGAAATCGATAATGATCTAACGATAATGATCACTACATGAAACATAACTGATGGTGGTAGAGTCTTATGTCGAAGGATCGCCTGGGGCGACACCATCGCTGCACCAATTTCTGTCGTAAAGCAGCAGTATGAGAAGCAGCTGTGTTTCCGTTTGAAGGGTGTGGTTAGGCAGAAGACACCGGATAAAAGGCATTCCATTCTTAGTCCACATGAGTAGCAACGCACCCACATACCCACCCACTT
>DWKW01002302.1:0-11220 GCA_018250115.1 Doberes anticus
ATGGGCTGCAGTGACCACTTAACATCAGGTGGCCTGCATGCTCGTTTGCTATTCTTTTAAGATAAAAAAAAAATTATGCAGTGCTCACTAGTTATTTTGTTAATAAACTCAATACATAACCTATAAGCAGCAGTTCAACTGTTATACATTTACCAGGGCATCATAACCAACAGGAACATGACTTCAAAATCGGGAGTCGTTATTCTTAGTAGTAAGTCGCGCACGAAGGGCTGTTTGAATTATGATAACGTTGCATTTAAGAAGCTATGGGTAAATCGTTTCTGCTTGTATTAGAATGGAAAACGAGACTAATTTATTCAGTATCTTTGTGACATTTGTGTTAAATCTTTGGAAGCTCGTTTCTTTTGATATACTGTCTCCATATTTTACATGACTTCTTTAGACACTTTTTATGTACTTTTTCAGTATGGGTCATACTCATCATCATCATCAACCTATTATTTCCCGGCTGCTACGGGCCTCCTCACTAAGATGATGTTCGGGATTGGCGTCCTTAAGAAACCTTTGAGAAAATCTGGAGAACTCTGAGGCATGCAGGATGCCTCAAAATGTTTTCCGTCACCTTTAAAGCGAGTGACAAATTAAGATAATTTCTTATTAAATACGTACGTAAATTATAAATAAAAATTACGAGTAATTAGAGGTTAGCAATCTCGACGGTGTGTCAGAATGTGGCTGCCGTGGATCGGAGTTCAAATCCCGGCACGTGCCTCTATTATTACGAAATTTTATTTAAAATTGTTTCCTAAGTACATATGTGCATATTATAAATAAGTTATTACTAGCTTTAATGGTGACGGAAAACATCGTGAGTAAACCTGCATACCTGAGACTTCTCCATAATGCTCTTATACGCAAGTGAAGTCCGCCATTCCGCATTTCGCCAGCGTGGTGGCCTTAACCCTCTCATGTATGAGAGCATACTTGTGGCCACTAGTAAGACAATAATGGATTCGTAATGATGTAAGGGACACCTATTGATGACGAAACTCCTTGTCTCCTTGTTCCAGTGGGGCGTAATCCACACGTATTCGCAACTAAGTAAATATAGTTGTATAAAAAAATTTAAGGCGCAGTACCCCATATTCTCATTTTCGGGCCATTCACCATACACAAGAAGACAACTCCACACGTACGAATATGATCTATGGAATGTACCGGAGTATCAAAAGCAGTTACAAGTCTCTAATCTCGAAACACCGCATCGTTATCCCCTAAGGAACAACATACCCAAATACGATGCCTCCTCTTTATCCAATTAGTTCCACCGTTCATTTTCATTCTACCTTCTATAATAAATACAATAAGTAAATAGTTTTGAAAACATACAGTCGATAATTGAACTGCTTTTATCGTATATCCAAAAAAGATTATGAAAAGAAATTTTTTTTTTTGGCGTTCCCTGGCTATATAACGTGATTTCATCAAAAAATTAGCCATCATACTCGCGTCAATAACTTACAAAAAATTGGCGATTCCTGTGATAGTAAGCACTCGTTTTGAAAATCGAGACCAAATCGAATATCTGACTACTGTATAGTTCACTATACACCGTTATACACCAACGACATTTCAATGTTCTTAAAAATCTTCTTAAAAAAATATGTAAATTAAATACCTACATTTTAAATATTTAATATAATTTTTTTAAGTGCGTATCAAAACGAAAAGTCCATTTATCCACAAAGTTAAAATGCTTTTAATGTGGCCAGATTCCTAGTGCACCTTTTCTTTAGTGTCGAATACTAGGGCAAAAGGCAATAGGAACATGACTGGAATCTCAGAAACGTACGAAAAAGTACAAATAAGAAAGAAAAATAACGTTGAGTCAACATTATTCCTGCTTTTAGTATGGATTTTTATACGCCACTAGGAATTGTAGAGAACACTGGAATTTATAGCAGAAAACTTTTGAACATATGGCTGGTTATACCTAGTCATAATATCTTATGTATCTCCCAAGTTTATCCATAAAAGGAAGTACAAAACACATTAAAGTAAATATAACAACAGACTTCTCCTCTTATACTTATGATTACATTTTATTTGCCTAAAAATTACGAAAATTAGAATTGAAATTATATTCGTACTTTAAACTCCGTTACGAATATGTCTTACTTTATGTACTAGTGCGAATTATAGAGCAGTCTAGAAACTGCAAAAGTTGAGCACGTACTAGGAGTAGGGTACAATCATAATGGGTATATAGATACAAGTACCAGGGCATCATAAGCAACAGGAACACGGCTCTAATCTCAGGACACGGCGTCGTTATCCTTGTAGGGAGTCGCGCACCGCGGGGGCCGAACTGCCAGCTATTAACGAACCAACGCATTAATATTTAACGGATGATGTGTTGAAGCTGCATATAAAGTGGACGCTACTACATAAGTACTAGATAAATGCCGTACTATGGTTTATGCTAATAATAAATATTTTTCGAATGATTCGCAATATTATTGATTTCTAATTTTGGAGCGTATAATTTTATAACCTTTAAACTGAATATAATCTGATAATAAATATAAGGTAGTCATATACTATATACATTATCAATTTCTTTATGAAATAGCCACGGTAATGAGTTAACTGATTTAATGAGCAAACAGAACACATGGTCCGCTTTGCGATAATGCTGCTGAACATAAGAATTATATAGAAACTGCACCAAAATTTACTACCTAAGTTATCTATTTAATATTTTACAGTATTTATTTCAATGACTCATAGGCGACGAGAAAGTTGTTGATGGAAGTGTAATGTTGCATAAAAGTTCACGGAATGCATCGATCATAACTTGTTGAACATGAAAACATACATTTATTGAGTCATAAAATATATGCCATCTAATTCATAATACAAAATAAAGATGACCGTTTCATACAGCTGTCTCTAGGCATTAAGATGCCCACTTTGATATGTTATGATTAACATAATGTGGTTCCGAAGGTCATAGTGAATCGTATAAAACAGATTCTGCGCTAGGATCAACGAATAATAACTTGTGGTTTATTTTGTTGCATGATGAAGCAAACTATAAACGCTGAATTTATCGCCCCTACGTCGGTCGCATCTAATATCCTATTACTTATGATGTTTGTGTACTATCCGTTCTAAAGCTAAATTCTTCCTATGGTGCTTCCATAGCTAAATGGCTGGACTTTAATCGACATGCCTTTTACATAGATTAGATAAGTCTATCGGAGTCAATCTACTTCGTTGATTGCCTCTCCGTACGCTACTGAACACTCCGGAAAAAGTTTTTACATACCCAATTTAATGAAACGGCTAATTCTCAATAATTCTTAGCTTAATAAAATGTTATCATTTTTATTGTTAGTTATTATTAGATAAAAAGAAAATTAATTTTAGTGTATGCAAACCGAAATAAAGAATTGGACTGCATAAGTACCTAATGTCAACATTATAAGATAATAGATAAATTAATTAGCGTTTGTATTCACCAACGTTTCACTATACAAGAGGTGATGTTAGGTCGACCAACATATTAATGAATGCTGCCTATTTCGTTACGAATAAATTACAAGTCGTGTCAGACTCGTTCTTCAAAAAAGGCGCTAAAAAAAGCGCTCCGTCCAAACCAGCAACGCATTGACAGCTTCTATGGTGTTGCTCGTATCTACAGGAGACGGTGACCACTTACCATTATATGGCCCGTCAGCCTGTTTGCTTTAGTAAATAAAAAAAATTTAAAACCATAAAAATATATTTGGAATATAGAGAGGGATACGCGGATAGTGCGCAAGTCATTTAACAATTTAACATTATAGTAAATGAGTGTGCTGTAAAAGATGCACAAGAATGTTCCTATTAAAAGCTCTATGAATTTGTTTCTAATGATTATAATTATGTCACTATTGAAATGATTAACTACTACCCTACACTTCTATATACTTATCACACATTTTAAATACGTTTAAGGCCACAGAGAAGTATATTTTTATAAACTAAACATAGCAAAATACGACTTTGAAGGTTCAGTACACGTTGTTATTTAAACCTCTTTATAAACAGTGAAACGACTGTTGGTATAATGAAAGGATAAGTCGGATTGAAATACAAGACAATCTTTGCCGTTAAAAATATTTTCTCCTGTACATCGATCGTCAGCGTCAATTAACCAACTGCAAATTTAAGTTTGTAATCACAAAAATGAGATTATGCGATATTAGTAACTAAATATTTTTTCCTTTACGAGACCTAATGAAATCTTACTTCACGCTAAATTTGCGGTTCTAGGTCAACGGTAAAAAAATATCTGCGGCATAAACACCTGTATTATTTGTGTGTATTACAGTTCCATAAGCTCTGTACTACTTCGTAGACCGCATTTATAGCTCCGGATTTACACCTTAGATCTAAATGTTGGATATTAATTTCAACTCGATACCTCCTCGCGTTTCTGAGAAAAAGGAGCTTGATGGAAAGGCTGACGCAAAACGAAGTGATCATATAAAGGTTCCGTTTATCCTTTTGCGGTTCGGAACCATGAAAAATGCTGTTAAAAGTTTTAAAGTTTTAAAGAATCATGCTAAACGATATTTAAGCACATTGTCACCTCTGAAAAATCATTGAAACTATTGTTTTCGTCTTTATTACACAAGGTTTAAACATATTTATTGTATGTAGTTAAACATGCTACGAGTATTAACCTAATATTGGAATGCATTTTTTTGTACAACCGATGAATGGCAATATCTTCCAGCCATTATTAATTTAATGCCATAAATGTATTCGTTCGCGCAGCAGGAATAATTATAAAGTAACTTAAAATGTGGCCAAAAAGAACATACGCCTAATGGAGATTAGCAAGACTCGAATTATTTGCAGCTGCTTATAAAATTGTTATTGCTTTTAATCCCTTTTACTTACTTCTCTTGTACAGTTACGGGACGTAATATTGTGCTTAAGTACGCACCCGTCCCTAAAATTTTAGTAGGTATAGTATTCCACAAACTTTCCTTTTTATAAACAAATAAAACATTTTAGGGGAACCAATAACCGAGTCTTAACGTACAAAAACCTCTTTAACTTACAAGAGTCTAAACTTTCCTGAATGACTAACTTGTAAGTTCGAAGGAGTCTGAAACTGAATTTTTACGATAAAAGTTCACTTAACTAAAGAGTTCGGAAAAAGAAGAGTAAAGTTTTAGTTTCTAAGCGAATAAAATCTATTGAAATGGTAAACTGCAGATGAATTCGTGTTCTCACCTTTATCTGTTGAAAATTATGCTGTACTGAGCTCTTGAAATAAAAAAAATTAAGTTTTAAGTTTGTTGAAAGAATTCGCATATTATTAGGACAAGCGTTGACCTATTCAGTTATATTTGTTCGTTTATTATACTCTCGCATAATGTGGATTGAACATCCTTTAAAGATATTGCCTTCTTGGTATGGTATGGTTCGTAAATAAAGGAGTAAAGACTGCTCCTTAAAATCTGGAAACTTATTGGTAATGCTGTTTTATAATAAACCTACAAAAATTGCGAACAGAACGTCTGAGGACATAAAGTATTATATATTCGCCTAAGCATTGTTAGCATTTAACATGTCATGTTGTGAGTTTTTTTAATACACGACGAACGACGAACTTTTTTTTAACTACCATCGGAGCACCTAAATGATGCACTATTTTTGTGTGGTGTTACGATAAAGAAAGCAAGATAGAGATGAATAAAGAATGTATTTCTGGTTCGTTCTGTCACCTACAGAAATAACGAAACCGGAGTGAATACCCGTCGAAGAGGGTATATGAGTCTCGTTCCTTAAAAATTTCGTTATAACTATTATAAAAAGCTGTGTGTACGTATGTTTTAATAATTTGCCTCTTCGTCTTCTGAAAAAGCACAATGTGAAGCAAGGCTTTTTTCAAATACCATAAAAGCCTCCACTGTCGCATTGCTGAGACCTCATTTCTGTTTGAGTATTGAAGCGTGACCCGGCTGATCCCTTAGGAATTGCTAGGTTTCTGCAATCTGGTAGAAAATGATACCAATTCGGAACCTAAGTATAGTGCATATACCGACGTAACAGGATGGGAGCGTACGATGTTGATCTTGAACTTGAAATTTTGTATTCCAACAGAATACATTTTCGAATGCAATAAAATCTGCACTTGGAATATAATGAAAAATTTAAGCTGACTCTGAGATGTTTGTAAAATAGTATGAAACCTACCTATGTACCTGACTGTACTGACTGTACCTATGTACAGTCACTCACTTATACTTCTAAATCAATTTTTTTGAAAGCATAGACTAGATTAGTTGATGAATAAGTCAAAAGCAGTCTACTATTTCAAAGAATTTATCATCGTTGGATTTCAAATTTTATTTAAAAAGTTAGATTTTTCGTTTATTACATTCTGGTATCACAACCACAATAATCGATATGCTTCTATGTATTTTTAACTGCATCGTCAACTTATATAAGTTAAATATTCAATGTTTTCTAACATGGTAGAACAACTTTACATACTGCACCCCAATAACGAAAAATAGGGCAAGTGAGAAGATGAGAAGTCCAAAAAAGTTCAAATGCTCTCATATAACTCATGACTTAAAACAAAACAAACTGGTGGTAGAGTCTTACGGTAGAAGGCTCGCCTGCGGCGGCACCACCGCTACACCTCTATCTGTTAAAACGCAGCAGAGTGAGTACTGCTGTGTTTCTGTTTGAAGGCTGAAGATGCTGGACAGGAGGCATTCCATTTTAGTTCTCAGGAGTAGCATCAACGTAGTAGTAGTAGCAACGCATCCACAAACAAGCTCAGATAAGAAGGAAATCCTAGTTGAGGTTTGTCCATCTGCAGTGCCCGCTTAACATCAGGTGGCCTGCATGCTTGTTTGCTATTCCGTTAATAAATATACACATATATATATAAATGTATGTCTTCTGAATCTGTATGCAGTTGGTAGTGGGGCGATGTTCACACATGCGATTAATTGTCTCGTGTACTCATTGTCCGGGCAAGGTTGGACTGTAATATGAATAATATATATGTATAACTCAGCTAAAAAGAGTGCCGAAGGTTTATTACGTCGGCTTATTTCTGTCGGTCAAACAAACCCAAGCCGATGCTTGAAAGCCGATGAAAAGACATTTATTGAATAACGTTCGTTACATGTATAATACGTTATAATGAAGTATAATTTTTCATTTTATACGACTCCGTTCGATGGTTGTGCAATAACACTCTATTCCAATTTTCGTGGCTTTATATAACTTAGAGGTCACGAACACGGACATACAGACAAATGTAGACCAAAGGGATCCCACATGGGATCCGTTTATCCCATTTGCTAGCTAAAGAAGATACCCCTAAGAATACCGTTCGTTTCAGTACAGCTTTGTTTTGCAGTATTCCGTTAAAATTTGTTATTCTCTATTTGTTATTTATATGAACATTGTAAACAGTTATTTCGGATCTCGAATGTGCACCCTAATCTATTATGATATACTGACATTGTGACCCGTGCTTCCATCGTGTAAGTGGTGCGCGGTGCACGTTTCTGAATAACGGACGAGACCTAGGGGAATGTTACTTTATGTACCAGTTGAAGGGGTCAGATTGCAAGAACTAGAAGTTAAGTTAAGAAGAAGTTATTTTGTTGCGGTTCCTTTAGCTTTCTTCTCATTAATCTAAACAGAATTTTGTCCCCAAATTTGTAACTTCCAAAAGCGATAGAAGCGAACAAGCACACGATCCACAATCATACTGGCGCCTAAATTGACACTGAAGTTCTTTTGACGTCATGCACAGATGCGTTGTTACACATGAGAGAGGACTAATACGGAGCGTCTCATGTATGATAACCTTTTTAATAGGTACATAGAAGTGTAAGGGGTGCAGATCTATGTAGCAGAAGGAGATGTAGTTACCGGCGTTACAGTAGCACTTGCCTGCGTCTTTCGATCTCAATTTTTTTTTTCTTACCTCTTCATGCTGTATAATTTATAGGTATAAGCTCTTTAAGTGATGTTGGACAAATCTATTCAGATAGTAATAGTATGTAAGAATTTTATTATTTTTTCATATTTATTGAGGTGAAAACGAGCATGCGGGCTGTTTATTGTTAAACGGCACTATGCCATGGGCATCCAAATTAAGTTAAGTTAAGTTATTACTAACTAATGGCGTTCTAACTTGATTTGTACAAACCAAAACGGTGGTATCACCGCTAACAAGCTACGCACAGAAGACACTACCACCATCAACATCAATATTCATAATATTGATAGTACTAGAGCCTTATGTCGAAGGCTCGCCTGCGGCGGCACCACCGGAGAACCTATTTCTGCCGTAAAGCAGCAGTGTGAGAGCCGCTGTGTTTCGGATTGAAGGGTGTGGTTAGGCGGAAGACACTAGACAGGGGCATTTCAACTTAGTCCTCAGGAGTAGCAACGCATCCACATACAACCTCAGATGTGGATGACCATGGGCTGCAGAGACCACTTAACAGCAGAAGGGCTGTATGCTCGTTTGCTATTCTGTTAATATATATAAAATAAAAATTGAATGCTTTAATAGTACATTTCTTCTAATATTTAAGTTGTATTTGTTTAAACGTGAATAAATTATACAGTTGACACCTTACGCATATAAATGACACTGTATATTTTGTTATTAATTGCTCAACGCTATGTAGTGTTATTTATTTGAGCCGTTTCAAATTATATTTAAAGAGCTTTTCACTCCAGCCTCATCAGTCGCTCGCGATGTTCAGTTCAACAGGTCATTCACGCGAATGAACCTCTTGACCGGATTTCACAGTTTTATAAATAAACTAACTTATATTTAAATAACATTTTATGATTTCGGCCAACTAAAGACTGGTTCATCTAGTGTAACTGATAACTGCCCTTTAAACCCAACACTATAATCAATGGAATTCGATTTCTCATCGTCATTTCCCAAGGATATTTTCATGTCATGCATCTAATGTCATGTCTTAACAAATCTTTCGAAATTACTGCAATGCAAGTGTTAATTTTTGTAGTAGAAATTGAAGAAATTACCTTAAAATTCAGTTCTTGTGGTTGTAGTTTAGTCTTCGATTGCGTACTTCTGAAATCTTTTTAAATATTCTTCATTGAAATTAGTTTTAAATAAGAATTACATAATTATAGCAAACATATGTTCACCATAGTACAGAACCATGGTACTACCTATAAATTAAAAAACAGTATCAATCCGCCAACCTGCACTGGACCAGCATGGTGGAATATGGCCTAAACTCTCATCGCTGAGAGGAGGCCTGTGCCCAGTAATGAGACAATAATGGGTGAGTGATATACGTATATCAGCCTTGGGCAAGTAAGAAGTCAGATTTATGAAGGACCGAATAATAAATAATTGTCAAGCTTAGTGGTTAAGAATCTCGATGCTCCGATGTTCTACTCCGATGGGTCGGGGTTCGAATTCCGGCATGCACCTATTACCACGCACCTATCTATTTTTTATAATTATTTCTAAATTAAAATGATTAGAGATTAATGATCACTGGTGATGATTTATGGTGTAGAAATACGTCAACCTCGCGCTTGAGAGCTCTCCATAATGTTCTCAAAGGCATGTGAATTCTGCAAATCCGCACCTGCCCAGCGTGGTAGACTACGGCATAAACCCACTTATCTCTGAGAGGATACTTGTGTACAATAGTGAGACAATAATGGGTTGAAGATGATGATGACATTACGCGGAAATATATTCAATACATGTAACTAGTGACACGTAGCATCTTCTGTGATTACGCGTAACTGTTGCTGGATTATAAATTATTGTCCACGGCCCCTCATTCTATTAGACCATTATTGGCGTACTCAAATTATTAAATCCGCCACACTGCAGCGTACAGCGATTTCATCACGGCAGACACGATATGCGATAGATTGCCCTCGAACAATTTCGATGGCGTACCCCGACCAGGCTCTCCATTATTTTCCCGTCAAAGTGATTAAATAAATAGTCCCGCTCCTAGTACAGGTACGGAGTTATTCCGTAATTACGGAGCTTTATGGCTCAGACAGGGCACGGGAATGTTTTGAACTGGTAACACAGAACGTGTACGACACTTACTGACCTCAGTTAGTGTTTATGTGGGGATTTTCACATCGACCGTTGGATTTTATTTCAACTTTTTAATTACTTTTTATCGCTGTAGCGTTGGTTTAATTTTACGCGGCAGTTGCCTCAGAGCCGGTCTTGATGAAATCGGAAAATAAACTGCTATATAAAAATTAATCACTGTTGTAGCGCTTTTCCAGCTTAACGTTTCTGGGAAATGTTCGATGTAAGCGTTCCAGTTGTTATGATTCAATTAATTTACTAATGACTTCAACTGGTCGAAATAGTCTTACGAAACTACTTATTATTAATATTCTTTTATTTTCCCTCTATTTCATTATAACAATATATGTTGACGTACCTGTACGCGAATGCTTATCTTATAGATAAATTGGAACGTTTTTTTAACTGAGTCTCATTTATTTTTTGTCTTCGTATATTCGATCATGTAAACTTCTTCCGCAAATAAGTAAAAGAGGTTCCGATTCGCAATCGCAGACTGGCAATGATACTTTCCACAATATTATAAAAAAGAATCACTCGGTACTAGTTTACCCGAAATGTCTGATTTCCCTTGTGAATGACAATACCTTCGTTCTTTGAGGCTGACTCTCTCATATCTTCTTGCTGTCCAGGCTTGAAGCTAAAAAATATGTAAATCGGTGGTGCCATCACAGTGGAGGCTTCGTATATGTGATATATAAAACCTATCATAATAATATTAAACAGTTTAAGTGTCCGCAAGAATTTTGAAATTGCAACAAATGGAACTAAAAGTAATAAAGATTATTTATAAAAATAACGAATTTCGCTAAAATAAAAAATTATGCCCATAGGAATAAAACACTACTTTTCTTCTTTACATTTACTAATTCTATCATATGAAAACGGTCGCATAGGTTAGGTTAAGTCCTAGTTAGTAAACATTGTACTCTGCAAACGCCATGTTACTGTAAGTCGTCGAAGGAATATTTTGCTTTGAACTGTGCTAATAGAATTAAAGGTGTTTTCGCAGCATCGAGCAGCCCTATATAAGTCACGGCATAATCTAATAGGGATGTGACTAGGATACATGGTATTCTTAAATCGCGTTGGCAGTATGATAAATATAT
>DWKW01002303.1:0-11220 GCA_018250115.1 Doberes anticus
GTCGTGGGTGCCATGGACACACACAGAAACAAGCACACAAACACCCAGACCGGGTACGGAAATCTAAATTCGTCATTAAAATTTTTGGGAATTGAAGCCAGGGCCTCCGAACGGCAGACCGCACGATGACCACGGCGCCATACGGGTCGTCAAATATAGTATGTTGGTAATGTTATAATTTAACGCAATGGAATTTGTGGAATGGCAATTTTTTATATTATGATATATAAAAAGTCGCATCAAAATTGCTTTACCGTGTTTGAATCCCCAGAATTCTGGCAACATTGCCTCATTGAACGGCCCCGCTAATTCTACTGGTCCCGTTACCCGTAATATGGACGATGTTAGACGCTACGATTATTTTATTGTTAAATGCTAACTGCGTAGTATACTTTTCCAGTCCACCGGTGTAAACTGTATTTGTAAATGAGCTCAGAACTTATTTAATCCAGTTCCACCCCTCGCCGCTCACGGTGAAATATGAGGGACATTTTTCAGGGATTTGCTCATCCCTCTGAGGGATAGTTATAATGAGCTTGTTTGTGACGCTGAATTAATTCCATTTGCCAGCTTCGAAATGAAATTTTTGGGCTTTCTATTTGAATACGAATAGGTAAAGATGATGCTTGTATAATATGGCGTTCAAAAACACTTTTGCTTGATTTATTCTTCTTTCAAAAAGACTTTCTTTTCTTTGATGGTGGTAGAGTCTTCTGTCGAAGGCTCGGCTGCGGCGGCACCACCGCTGCATCTATTTGTGCCGTAAAGCAGCAGTGTGACAACTTCGGTTTGAAGGGTGTGGTTAGGCAGAAGACACTGGACAGGAGGCCTTCCAACTTAGTCCTCAGGAGTAGCAACGCATCCAAATACAACATCAGATAGGACTTCCGTCTTAGTTGAAGTCTGATGTGGATGTCCATGGGCTGCAGTGACCGCTTAACATCAGGTGGCCTGCATGCTCGTTTGCTATTTCGTTTGAATAGAAAAAAAAAACTAACGTTGATTATTTTATTTGCCAACCAACTGACGACCCGTATGGCGCCGTGGTCAACGTGCGGACTGCCGTTCGGAGGGTCCTGGGTTCGATTCCCAGCGGGAAGAAATTAGAATGATGAGTTTAGATTTCTGTACCTGGTCTGGGTGTTTCTGTGCTTGTTTCTGTGTGTGTCCATGGCACCCGCGACACAGGTTAAATAAAACCTACTGTGGGGCTGTGAGTGTGAAGCGTTTAATAATTTGATTTTCGCATTACATTACATTACATACATTAAATAATATTTGCTTAAAGTAAGTAAATATAATCAAAACACATTATTGTTCTACTGCTGGGCACGAGTCTCCTCATCATCTCTGAGATGGGAGAGTTTTTAGGCCAAAATTGACCACGTTGGCCGAGTGGCGATTGGCGGATATCACATGCCTTTGAGAACATTATGTAGAACACTCAGGCATGCAGGTTTCCTAACGATGTTTACGCCGTTAAACAACAAATTTCTAATACACCCACAATTTAAATATAAATGTGTATGCCGGGAAGGTGTAGAAACGCATTATCAGAATAAAAAGTAGTGTTAACATGGTTTAACCGTGTGCCAATAGACACATTTCTTAATTAGTTTAAGTTGTCCGTCATCTAATTTCCATAAGGATTGAATTTTGAAAGATATTATCTGATGTTCTACCCCTGGCTTAAAAACTATCTCCATATTAAATATAATCACAACCGGCACAGCGGTTTGGCTATGAAATGAAATGGCGGTTTACATTATTAGTACGGATTTGTTGTATAAGTATATCTTTGTCTTTTTAACTTTGGTTATTACCGAAACTACATAAAAATATTTAAAATTACGGGACAATAGAAGAACAAGTTACGTAAGTGGGCTGCATAAATTTTCCATGCAAGCCGTTAGATTTGAACTTCGAGCTGCTGAAAAAACTGTACGCCAATGCTGTCCTTTGACTTAGAATCGGATATTCCATTGGCTTGATCAAACATCCGACAAATTGGCTAGGACTGAGAACGAAGAGCAGAATCGACTATTGATAAAATATTCAGCAGCCTATTGGATCTTATTGACACGATTCGTACGAGAACGTCTACCATTGTAAATCAGATCTGACGTTGGAAGTAAATCATCAACTAATACTTAAGCATTTATAAGGCATGTCATTGTAAAATCAACAGATACTATGGAAGAAAATGAAAAACCTTCACATCGTACAACAAGAAAATAAGTTGATTGAATTCGTTTAACCTGAAATCTGTTCATAAAAATAAGGATGTTTAAATTTCGTTTTACAATATAACATTAAATGAAAAATAAATATATTAAAAATTTTCTTGCTAAACTCACTTTTCGTAACGACGAATTGTCAGTATCAAAGCGCTGACCGATCCTTTTGATGAAATCGCATATGGCATATTGTGTTGAAATCGATTGGAAAAAATTATGCCACATTAATAAATTACATAGTTTACTATAAAACACAATATTTACTATTTATTAAGCTTATAAATTATTAGATATCATGTTAAGAGCGTCAAGCGTAAATCTTTACGCTTTGGTCGCCTCTGGCCGAAGATCTGGAGGCATCCAGCCGTATCGCCACCCCGCCCGCCTCGGGCACCCTAATGAAATTTCAGCGCACGTAATCTGTGGGATGGCATATGTTGTGCACTTCATCCCTATGATCGCTGTCACACAAATTGATATTGTAAGACGCGGTATGAGGATTTATTTCACATATGAAACCTACGTAATACATATTTATATTCGTACAATCCATAAAGTGTTACTAAACAAAACTATTACATTATAAATATTATTTTTATACACTTAATATAAACGAGCATGGCCTGCAGCCTCAAATGGGACCGTAATCCTATCTGAAGTCGTACTTACACGAATTCTGTTACACTTGAGGACTAAGTTATAATACTCACTGTTCAGTCCAGTGTTCTGCAACCACACTCTTTAAACCGAAACTAAACGCTTTACGACATATGTATATAAGGACAGCGGCGGTGCCGCCACAGACGAGCCTTTGATATACATAAAACTCAAAATCAAGATCAATAAGACCAACATCAAATTTAATGTATCATAAACAAAATGTGTGACTAAACTATGTATCTGTATTTGGTGGATTTTTAGCGGCATTTAATTAATATAGTTACTAATACGTTTTAGATCACCGCTTAGAATGTATTTTGTCTAACGTTTAACGTGGTAAAAAGGAAGAGGTTCTATTTCCTAAGACATACGTACATACGTTGTCAGATCGATAAATCCAAAGTGAAAAGCAAAAGCATATTAAACATTATCATAATCATCATCAACCCATTATTGTACCACGGCTGGACACGGGTCTTCTCTCAGAGATTAAGTCGTTTTTGAGACCGTTTTCGAGATCTCTCAGTCATGCAGGTTTCCTCACGATTTTTTCCTTTGCCATTAATTCAACTCGTAAATTCGAAGTGTGTGCCGGTATATGTACCTACCGGAACGAGTGAGCGAGATTCTTAACCCCTTAGCTATGTTATACAGAGAACGGATTAATTCTAGCCTCCCAGCACTAGATCTGCAGCTAGCGATGAAAATTTCAAACGTTTTCCTCGTTGCTGTAATTTAGCTCTCCGCTGCAGCTTAATTCAGAATGTCAAGAGATGTAATAAATTTACGGAACAAATGTAATCATTACAGCCATTAAACTAGCCTTCGCTTGCTAATATTGCCTTAATTGATTTGATTCATGAAGACTTTAATTTAACCTGACGGTGGCAGTCTTATGTCGAAGACTCGTCTGCAGCGGCACCGCTGCTGTATATATAGAAATATATACAGCAGTACGTAAAGCAGCAGTACGAGAACTTCTGTGTTTCGATTTGAAGGGTGTACTTAAACAGAAGACATCGGACAGGACGCATTCCAGCTTAGTCCTTAGGAGTTGAAACGCATCCACGTACGACCTTAGATAGGACTTCCGTTCTAAAAGTTTGATGTGAATGTCCATGGGCTACAGTGACCACGTAACATCAGGTGACATGCATGCTCGTTTGCTATTCTGATTATAGAACAAGAAAAATCTTTTTTTAATCAACATTAATAGCATTAATTTTCTTTAGTACATATAGCTTATACTCTGAGTTTATCGTTTGCTTACGTGTTACGAAAAATAAACACGCTGTGACCGTGAAGCTCCATGTGAACATGCCGAATTATGCTGAAAATGCCAACAATGAAAAAACGATTTCCGATAAAATGATATCCAAACTTCAACATTATAAAGAGAATGACGTCACTATTATAGAACTACAAGTTTATCCTACTTTTTTAATGATTTTTGACGATAGAAACTTGCCACGCGTTACGGATTTACGGATTTGGTTTTGGATTAACACGCGTTAATCCAAAATAAAATCCGTCTATCCATCGCTGATGGTGGTATCCTTTTGCGATCCTACTTCAGCCCTTGCTGTGTTTCGGTTTGTAGGGTATGGTTAGGCAGAGAATTTTGTACAAGAGTCATTCCAACTTAGTCCTCAGGAGTAGAAACACATTCACGTATGACCTTAGATTGGACTACAGTCCTACTTGAGTTTTAATGTAGATGTTCATGGGCTGCATTGACCACTTAACATCAGGTGGCCTGCATGATCGTTTGCTATTACGTTTATATAAAAATAAAACATTATTTTTTTCACCAGGACACGGTACCAACTGTACACCTGGTCCATTGCAAATTTCACAGTAGGAATATATTGAGACTGCTCTAATTTGTCGCTCCGCTAGGAGATATATAAAATACCCACGGGGATGTACGATAAAGTTTCGTTACAACTGCGCCATTAGTCCTTGGCACGATATCAGGGCTGGGATAACGTAAAATCCAATATTTTGTTTTCTACGTTATCGATACGTAGACAAATCTGTTCGTTACTGTTATTTATGAATGTACCAAAAGATTTTCTATAGTCTATGGTAAAATTGTCTATCGCAAACAATAGACAAGAAATAACAAGGAATGTTTTTAATCAGTATTAAATATGTGTACTCGTAGTTATTACGCCTTTTTATGTGATGTATTAAATCCAATATTATGTCCAAATTACTCCAAATAAACTTATTACTTTTTTTTTTTATTAAATAAAAACTGTCCTTCCACACCGACAACGCAAAAGCGACTCGTCTAGTGTCGCCAATATTTATAAGCTACGGTGACCACTTACCATCAGCAGGCCCATGTGCTCCTGATGTAAGTGTAGGTTTAGTACACAATAAAATAATCCTATCATTAAATTAAGTAAATAGCATTCTATCTATCATTAAACAAACGAAAACAGCAAATTTGATGATGAAAGCAAAGTGTCTTCAAAACTATTGTTGTTATTATTAATCCCAAATAAACATGTATGTATGTATATTACGTTATAACCCAATTACAACATTAAGGCGAAAACACATCCGAGCGGTGCGGCGCCACAACGCGGAAATCGACTTTCTGCTTTCAAACAAGTCCTATGGGCACCCGGCCGCTGATTTCCGCTTTTTGGCACCGCACCGCTTGCTTGTGTTTTCGCCCTTACAGTTAGAGTATAGAAGGGTTCAATTCCCAGTTAACCAGTTTCAACGGTAAATTTAGATCTGTTTCTGGTCTGGGTGTATGTTTTCATGTGTGTTCGTGTACATGGCACCCAAGGCAGAAGAAAACCTAGTTTAACGACTTTAATTTTAATCATTAATCGTATCTTCATATTTTAGTTCTTTAAGAAAATGCAAGGTATACAAAAACATGCTTGCATCGCAAATACCGGTGCCTGATGTATTGTATCCTAACACTGGTGATTGAAAACAAATAATTAAACAGATAATTATTTTACCACATCATGACGTGTAAACAGGTTATACAACATTCCCCAGCTCATGAAAATTTCAACACAAATTATCTCCCAAGGGAAGTAACAGAGAAAACATTTAGAGGTTGTTAAAATTATAATGAAAAGCTTAACCAATTCTTTTCGCCACAAAAACTCATTATTTATAATCCTCGAAACGAAGATTTTCAATTTCAGAACAGGAAAAAATACACTGTGAAGTTAATGAGCTTCGAATACCTACTTCGTAGGTGTATAAGGATGGATGGGTACACGAGAATTCATTAGCGATCAATATTTTATGTAAAATTTGCCTACAAAATTACTTAAAATGTAATTGTTTATTTACCGTATCGCAAATGAATCGATATAATACTCCGATTTTGGCACTTTACAAAGGACAGCTCCTACTTATTCTTTCGTATTTAATAGTGGATCAGTAGAAGCATATTCGCGTATAAAAAAGCTAAAAATGTATTTGGCATCTCGACGTAATTTTGAGCCTAAAAAGCCTGGAAGCGGTCTGAATAGCACGCGACGTGAATAAAACTGAAATGTAAAAGAACGTTACAAAGACGCTGCCCTGGGAGTTATCCTAGTTACCTCCTTCCATGCTCGGCGTGTCCCACTGCCAACAGCCGAGTGGCTTGTGCAATATTTTGGGTAAATAAACATTAGACGAACCAAATTTTATGAATGCTCTCGCTTCGTTCTCTCTAAAATCGACTGCTTATTCATACCATACTTGTGCCTAAATCTGCCGAAAAGAATCAGAATTATGTAATAAAGAAGATGAAACGCAGAAAGTAGCAACACGTCTGAGTTTTGAAGGTTGAACACATTTCCATTGGATCCATCCACGAGAAGCGATCATCTTACGTCACGTACTTGTTTGCTGGTGTGTAGAAAATAAGCATACCACTCGCTCGGCCACGACAACAGCGTTTTCTATCGCGTAGGAGCAGATATCTCACTGTAAGGTACGACAGGTCTCATCCGAGGCCCTGTTGCTTCATAATTGTAACAAAAACATATACCAATTTAATTGCTCTCCCGAGTATATGACGGCGAATACTACAGAGAGGTCAAGCTGTAGGTACCTCTGGTGCTACTGTATCGATTTCATTTAAACTTATCCCAAAAATTTCATTCAAAACTATACAAACAAACAAATAGTCAAAATAGGTTAAATAAATCTTGAAATATACATGGTTACAATCTTATAATAGTGTTTATAAATCATAGACATAACAAACAGGAGTATTGTCGTATAGGGTCATGACAAATTTTCTGTTTATCACTGAGAGGACGTAATTGGGGCCTCAAAAAGCAAGACTGCAAACAATGACTGCATAGTCCGAGTCACGACCATCTGCGAACTGCTCCTATTACACCACCGGAAGGAGTGACGGTGACTAAACTGTAGAGCGTGAAGCCCCTCGAGAATGTCTGGGAAAGGAGAGATGCCTCGAGGCAGCGACGTAACCGCTGCGGGTAACGGCCACTTGGTGTTGTCCGGCAGTTATAGTTTGTTAATGACGATGATTGTCCGCCAATCCGCACTTGGCCAGCGTGGTGGACTATGGCCTAAACCCTCTTATCTCTGAAAGATGATGATAAATGACGATGATGATTTTACCCCCCGAACTTAAGCACAGATTTTCAATACATTTTACGTGCCTAAGCTATTAACTATTGAACTGTATTTTCTCTACAACCGAAAATCGAAGCAAACATCTACAAAGAAGTGTATTGGTCTGACAAGCACTACAACCTCGCGTACAATCATCAATTACTTCGTCGCTTCTCGTTCCTCTCTGTCAGTGACACAATTCCTAACAAGATGACATATTTCAGAGCACATGATAAACTGAAGACGCATTCCCGTTTGTGAGTACGACACTAAATCATTGTTATAAAAGTGCTGTTCAACCAACTGCCTACTCCTCCCTGAGATTTATTAGGTGAGACAAGAAAATCGTTTATTTTGTACGATACTAATAAATTATTGTCTATTTGGAACCTATTTTGTGCCGTTTTCTTTCACAAGTCTTGATTTATATCTATACAAGCTAAATCTGAGGGTTTGCTCGCGCTTATATAATCTACTCGCATGTTTGTAGAAAATTTTACTCAAATAACATGCATACTAGAGGATAGAGGATCAGCGGTAGTGTCAATTAAATGGAGCAAATACCGATTACGTAACACAGCTTTGTTTTTCACTGTCTTTTTTTAAATAACCTCATAACGCTTCATACTTATAGCCGCACAATATAGCCTACCACTTTCGTAGGTGCCATAGAGACACACAAAGATAAGAACACATGCTTCCATATTAAAAACAGAAAATTAAATTCAGCATTAAAATTTTTGTTCCACTGGAAATTGAACCCCGGGCTCTTTGTATGGCAGACCATCATGTTGACCACTGCGCCGTTCGGGTCATCGGAGATAAGTAAAGATAAGAGTCAATCCTTAGATAAGTATTTTGGATATCTTCGTTGATGCACATTCTTCAAGTGTTTCGATTAAAACGAAAATTGTGGAATGTACGGCTAGAATGTACGAGTGTATAGATGTAACATGAGCAGCGCAAATCAATAACCGAACAATCAATATCGGTGCAATATTGTATCTGATTGCTGATCCCAGACTGACTGTAGATATCAATTAACATCGAATGTGTAACGTAATACAACGTCTGTTAGCTTATAACAAACAATAATTCAGATATGTTTAAGATATTTCGATTATGAATTTTTAATTAGAAGCTATGATAGCCTAGCCTAGCTTGACATCGGCCTTGGTAAGTCCAGGTTCAAATCCCAGCAAGCACCTCGTTTTTTTCGAAGTAACGTGCATATGTGAAACCTGTATGCTTGAAAGTTCTCCATGTCTCCATGTGAGACCAACCCGCATTTGACCAGCGTGTGGACTCTCCGAGATGTGCCCAGTGAGTAATAGGTTGATGTTGAACAAAGCATTTTGTGTTAATCTGAATATACATATTTCAAAGGGAAATCTAAATTTTTACATTTACAAATTTTGTAATATATTCGACCAATTCAATCGAAATCAATGTGACATTTATGTTCCATAACTCCCGAACTTGCGATACGACTACGGTGTTAATATATATTACCGAACTTAGTTGCGAGAGCAGCCAGCCGAATAAGCTGCAGTCAATTCCTCAGTTGATTGTGCAAAAAGGAATGATATTCTTAGCCATTAGCACCACACCGGCGCCTCAAGTATACCTAATTACATAAATGATTTCATCTGCCCATCTCGCCGAGCCCTTCACAAGCTCATTGACCTAAAAGGCTGACATTTCGCATAGCGTCAAGTACATAATAAGTAGACCGTGGCGAAACGTGGAAGAACTTCGTTAGAGATAAAATAGAAAGTTCTTGGAATAAACGAAGAGAGCTTATCACATTAAACCGAAACAGGAAGAATGTGTGAGCGCGTGAATGCGCTTGTTTCAAAGTTAAACCAAGTTGAACACGCTCTCGGTTTTAACTTTGTAACTTTTGCAAATCTCGTTATGTGTCATTGTGTCAACTTTCTTCAGAAAAACCGGATAGGGATCCTATGTCATGTGTCTGTGTGAGTGTGGTTCCGTTTTACGCGTGCAATTTTCAAATTCGGAATGCAAAAGTGATTCTGCGAATGCACTGACATACGAGTTTGTGTACAAGGATTCAATAAAAATTTATAATCCAAGACAAGATTCCGATGAAATACAAAGTGTGGATAGCTTTGTATTGAATTTTTTTATTTGGGATACCCGAATTTGAATACGAAATCTAAAAACGGACAGAAGAGAAGAAGGAACGAAATTTGAGTTCGCATAATTTTACCATAGAACCGCACCAACACCGCAACTTATGTAAAGTGTAAAATGTATTCACGTCGAATGAAAAAAAGTACAATGTAGTATGGTATCCGGTAAACACATTATTTATACATAATACATACATAGACTCATGGACATTTAGCCCCAAATCACACCCAAGTCCTATCTGTGGTCATACCTGGATATTTTGTAATCCTTAAAGACTAAGCTGGAACACCTAATGTATGTGGTCACTGCAGCCCACGCACATCAACGTCCGACCTCAAATACGACCGACGTCGTTGCTACCACTGAGGACTAAGTTTGAATTCCTTATCCCGAGTGCTGTTCTACGTAATCACAGCCATCGAACCGAAACAAAGCAGTACTGCAAAACGGTACTGTGACCGCTTTGCAGCAGACATTGGTGTGGTGGTGCTGCTGCAAGCGAGACTGATATGGATAAAACTGTAGCATTATCAGAGTATAGTTTTTTTGGAGTACCAGACCCCAAGGCGAACCTTATAATTTGTATATAAGATTCCGATATGCCAAGTGCTTTCGATATTCCGATCTCGATAACAAATCCCACAGCTAATTAAAAGAGTTATTGGAAAGCTATACTTATTAAAGAGTTTATAAGATAGCATTTTAATCATCTCTCTCTCAAGCCTTTCCTTGTTAAAAAAAATATTATAACAGACACTTTGTAAAACGTCTAGATCAGAGACACCCTTGGGCAGATAATTATGAATGCATTTTAAACCGTTTAGAATCAGCTGTGAAATATTAAATACGGTACTTTCTTGTCTCATATACGCGTACTATAACTCTGAAAATTTGTAAAGATGTATGTTTTTAAATAACACACAATTATTTACCCCCCGCAGGTATCGTTTGGATAGGCGCAGACTCTAAAAATAAGTGACTTTTCTCAATATTTTATTGTCGTTGTTTTACTATCATCCCAGAATAACGTAATTTAAATCGATTAAATTTTTTGTCAAAGTTTGTGCATATGTTTGGAATTTTATTTACGGCTGAATAGATTGAGCTGAAATTTATCAGGCAGATTATCAATACTACCAATGTCGTAGTATAGTCTGACTGCAGCAGAAGAAAATTGATTAACGAAGATATCAAAACATTAGGTAGTTTTTCTGAGCAAGTCATTCACCGCATCTCGGCACGTGTCCTCTGAGTTGGACGGTTCGATTTCCTTGGTAAAAGATCTTTATTCTGATCTCTTTGATCTATATTTTCGAGATAAATCCGTTGTACTTGTATATAAGGTACGGTTAGCGGCTTATCTAGGGATAAAGGAACATGAGCCGATGCGGGCTCAAACGAAACAAAGGAAAAACTGCTAATCACTAACCACACTATACTTCTAAGAGTTTTATGATATGTGGAAACGTTTAAGGCTTTTTTTTATACAAACGGAATAGCAAACGAGCATGCAGGCCACCTGATGTTAAGTGGTCACTGCAGCCCATGGACA
>DWKW01002304.1:0-11217 GCA_018250115.1 Doberes anticus
ATATCAGTGAATCGTCACCGTCAAAAAGCTAACTTTTAACCATGGAAATACTTTTTTCCAACCAGTTTCTATGTATTGTCTCCCTCAATCGCGGTCTTTTTTTACTGTACGGTTGTCACTGCGGCCCATTGACATGCTTGCTACTCCCGAGGACTTAGTTGGAATGCCTCCTATCCAGTGTATTCCGCCTCACTACACCCTTCACACCGAAACACAGCAATGCTCAGCAGCTGCCGAAAAAGGTGCAGCTGTGGTGCAGCCGCAGGCGAGTCTTCGAAATAAGACTACGACCACCAATATTTTATTACACCCCCATATTAAAACGTGTTGAAATTTCATCAAGATGAGAAGCTCATACGTGTGATTTGTATTTTCAGCAGATAGCTACCAGTACCAACTGCAGTCGATGTGGCAGAAATGCTGGAACACCAACCAGAGCCTGGTGCACAACCTGCGTTTCCGCGAGCGCGGCCCGCTGAAGTCCTGGCGCCCAGAGACCATGGCCGAGGCTATCTTCTCCGTGCTGAAGGAAGGCCTTTCGCTGTCTCAAGCTGCCAGAAAATACGACATCCCATACCCGACCTTCGTGCTGTACGCTAACCGAGTCCACAACATGCTGGGGCCTAGTGCCGATGGTGGAGCAGGTACGTACAACGTTCAGGGTGCTTCGAGCCAGCGACGTGCAAACTAATTACAGTTTATTTTGTTTGTGCCAGGTGATGGGAACGGAAAAAAGTCAATACGATTTTTAAATTGTTAACACTATTAAAATGTCTTTTTCAAATAGTCGTGACAAAGTTTTAATTAAAAATGAATATATGTCTTCTTGGGTAACATATTTTGAGGTCTACCAAAGTAATATTTTAAATACTGACCAGATTGAAGCTTTCGATTGTCTTCAGCTTGTGATATAACAACAAAAATCAGTTTTCATTTGTCATATTTAATTTGAAGTGTCATGAGTTTACTATTTTTCGTGGGCAGTCACAAAATATCTCATCGAAAAGCCTTCACTTAGTAATGACCAGGTTTTGATCGTAACAAAAGTTTATAAAGTTCTTCCGAAGGAGTTAGATTCGTATGGAAAAGTTGTAACCTAGATCTAGTATATCTAGTAGATCTAGAACTAGTATACCAACGAAATCGTTGGTATACAAGTCAAAAATACAAAATTTAATAAATGGCATATACTTTCATAAGGGTTTATGCTTGGTTCGAAAGAACCTGTAACGTGTGCCGTGTTTTTTTGTGTTCATTTGATACGAACCTAACATTTTTGTGTAACTATATTTCATAATCAATTGTTTTTGTTACGTCAAATAGAAACTCATGACACAAACGCAGTCTTTATTTATATTCTATTGTCGACGTTTTTTGGCGAGTTTTTCTGCAGTGCTTCCGCGAAATTTTTTATTTTTCTTGTGATATGCGAAAGTGAAGCTGTATGCCTTTAAGCGTACCTGTTAAATTTGTATTGACCAGGACTCAATCATGCTGTTATATGACTTCTAAGGTCGTTCTTCATTAGAACGTTCTGTTGCAAATATAGACAATTAAAGAAACGACAAACACGATATGAGAATTATCGTAAAGCGGTGTAAAACTACGTTAAACTCCAAACAGGGTTTGCGATGAAGCTTTTGAGTGGCTTTTCCGATAGATATCGTTTGATTGGTAATTAACGGAATCGGTTCTTTGATGTCCTAAGAGTGAATCCTTTGTGCAATCATTGATTTGTAAAATTCTCCGCGGATAAATCCTTTGACTGTAATTCGCAGATTCATTTTAGCAGTGTCATCTATGAATACTTCAAGGAGCCGATTACGAACCTATTATCAGATACGAGTAATTATCGTAGGTAATTTAGGTAGACATATTTGTTTTTAAAATAATAGATCCATCGAATGGTAGCAATAACTAACAATATGAAAAGTATGAACGTAACTCTACATATACCAAAAATACACCTTCCGGTCAATTACTTGAAAATATATGTTTTTCTAAATAAAAATAAGATAATATTGCAGATCCTTAATTTATTATACCTTGCAATACATTTTATTATGCGTAATAAAATGTATTGCAAGTCTCTTTGACACTCTCGCCTTCTACAAGTTTAGATAATATATTTATTAAAAAGTTACACCAACAAAGTGATCACTAATACGTTCAATGAACATTCGAATGTAAAGGGCAGTAGGACTAGTGTCACCTCAATTATAGGTGCAAACAGCGTGCATTAACATCAGTTAACAAAACAAATAATCAAACATAAAAAATAAATATTAAGTAAAATAACTCAAAAAAATTTCCACAATCAAAAATCTAACAAAACATATTATTCATAGAGTTAAACTTACCAACGTGGCGATCCACGAGAATACACTGTGTTAACACACTAGCTTCGCATATAAATTCAAGCTAATATACGGAAATTCAATGAAATAACAAATTACACAGATCACTACGCCACCTTTTTTTAATGTCTGTTCTGGCTACCGAGTTTCTTCGTGCTACTGGAATAGACCATAATACGATATTTTATATTATGACGTAATATTCGTTGCCGAGTCTGTGCAATTTAAAAGTAAGAAATACGGTACACAAAGTTCAGAGATCTGTTAACGATACGGGATGGATTTTAACTTAGTTATAACATAAGCGCCATGATTCGATGCCTCCATAATCTACCTTTGATCAAGCTTCATCGCAGCTCTACAACGTAGTGGTGGAAATAGTGCGTTGTCTGTTCACGCTTTACTATTGTGCGTCGTTACAGATCTGAGACCCAAGGGCCGCGGCCGTCCGCAGCGCATCCTGCTGGGCGTATGGCCCGACGACCACATCCGCGGCGTCATTCGCGCCGTCGTCTTCCGCGACACCCACGCCCACACCGCACACCACATCAAGGAGGAGGTGCTCCCCTATCCTTCGATCACGGTCAGTATCGCGGACATCAACCGGTAACTAACAGTCCAGCCTTCTCCAGTGTCTCATTCGATACGGCCCGCACGACCGGATCGAACCGAATTGCTCCCTTCCACGTTCATGCCAGCGATTCATTCGTAATAACTGTCCCAGCGCTCGCGCATGCTTGCCCCTTGCGATATTCAGTAATTGAGGGAAAGGCCCGCGTTTCGCATCGCCGTCGATTTGTTTATGATTGCATGGATCTGTTTTATTGATAGCCAGTAGCGTTTAACTTACTCTATCGTTACGAAAGAGTACTGCGTAATTGATTCTCTTGTCTCTTATTCTCTTAACTCTTCTAATCTCCTGTTTGCGTTTTGTAGACGATATTACGCTGTGCTGCTTCGTCGATTCTTTCTAATGGTTGATTCTAAATGCACAGGCTGAATGTGTCGATGTGGGCGTGTTGCAGGACGGACTGACCGTCGGCAACGCATACGGGCCGGTGCCTTGCGGCAACGGCCGCGAGGGCGGCGTGTCGCCGAATGCAGCCGCCGCCGCCGCCGTGGCTGCCGTGGCGCATGGCATCCGCCGCCAGATGTGCAACATGGTTGTCGCCGCTCAACGACCCCCGGACCACCCGCCTCACCTCGGACTCCCGCCGCTCCCGCTCCAGTCGCCCCGTCTGCCCTCGCCGCTCTCCGCCGGATTGGAATCTCCACTGTGCTCGCCCCCACCGCCCGGACACGCGCTCGAACCGCCCAAGCCTGCCGACCCGTTCCGCCCGTTTGCCTCGCCCCGCCCCGATAACCGCTATGGCGAACGCGACGTCGTCACCGAGCTCACCGATATGGGACCGCCGAAGACTCCGATGAGCCTCGCCAAGAACGGCAAGGAGATGTCGCCGGCCGTGCCGGTGAAGATGGAGATGCCTCCCGGGGAGGCCCGCGCTGAGAACATCTGAAGCGAGGCCGCGGGCGCGGCGCCGGCACCCTCGCCGCTGCCGGTCGGCATGCCGCCACCGCTGCCCGCTTATCCGTACTTCGTGCCCAACCGCAACTCCGTGGGCTACTTCTAGGCGGCGCCCACCGGTCCGCCCGCTACCGCCGACGCCACCGCCGCCGCCCGCTGGTCGCGTGCGCGGCGTCGACGTTTTTAGTTTTTTTTTTACAAGTTCGTCGGCATTAATTTGATTATGTTTGAATTGATTTATTATTTAAAGTGGACTTGCTGTGCAATACGTTGCTTGTTGTTTAGTTACGAATATTATGAAGGATTATTTTAATAATTATTATCCCTATTTTTTGTATACATCATCGTTTATGTATTCGTTCCAGTGTCGTAGATGTAGCAATTATTTTGTTGATGTGAGGCAAACGAGGGAGGAGCGGCCGGCCCCGAGCGCCGCTCCACGCTTGTGCTATGTGTTAACTTTAAGTGTAAGCTTGAATTACAACTTAGATCCATCTGTGTAGAGATATCAAAATTTAAAACATTCGGCCCGTTTCAAAAAGACTGTTCGGTATACCTATTCATTATAGTTCAGCGACATACATATTCGCGTGAGGCAAATTATATTAGCCCTAGATGTGTAACCTTAATTAAACTTCTAGATGTATCTTTGATCGTAATTGTATCTGGTCGGTGTCAATTTATCTACTAGCGTTGTAGTGAGTGTGTGTCGCTTACGGCTTCTCCGGGCCCCACCGCCACACGTGCAGCGTCACATCCGAGTAGACTTAGAGATCGCCAAATGTAACATAGATGTATCTTAGCCAGTAGTGATTGTTCCAAATGTTAGGCTAACTTAGATATCCAGGGCTCGACCGACCTCTCTGCATTAACTTTAGCTCTGCATGCTAAGCTTTATGTGTTTTAAATGTAATATTATATGATAATCCCGCATTTATAATAGTCTACTTTCGAACGCCGGTAATACTATAGATTTTTTTCCGATTCGGACGAATATCTTCGTGTCGCGTCATCGTCACGTGTCCGTCTATTGCGAAAACATAACGAAATCGAATACCTAATAGACGGTGTGCGTTACTGATTTTTTGAACGATACAGGCATTACCTACACTCTTAATATCAGTAATGTTGAACACCGTTCAGAATAACTTCTCTCTGTAACTGCCGAGTGATTTTACCAGCTAGTGTTATCGCGTTTGAAACATAAGGTTAATCGTTAATCGTAAATTAAATGTGACAAATTCGTTAGTTAATGTGCGGAGGAGAATCGGGTAGCCCGCGACGGGTCCAGAGGCAAGGTCGGACGGGACGCCTGCCGCCGACCAGCGCGCGGCCGCGAGACCCGTCGCTAGAGTATACATTTCGATTTACTTAGATTAGCTGTGTAACTACTAGTAGCAGTGGTTCTGTAGCGCCGGGCCGACGACCCCTGCACGGGTCCTCGGCGCGGACGCGACGTTATTAAGGTGTATATGTACAAATTTATTTTTATCCACACCTTCCCGGAAGCGAGTTACTTTTTGATTAATATTTTCGGCGGGAAAATTTATTAGTGATCTTCTTGCCGCAAAGGGTATACCATGACTTTAGATATTGTCGGTGAATTGGTTGTCGTTGGCTCCATCGTGACTCACTGAGGGGCTCGGCCCCGGGGCGCCGCCCGGCGAGCTGCCGCAGATTCGCTCGAGAAGAACGGTTATGATAAGTCTCAAGTGGCCTTGATATCTCACTGATGTTTGGGGCTCGGGTTCGGTTAAAGTTTGGAAATTAGTATATAAAAAAGACCAAATTATTTAAAAAAAAATACATTTGCGATTCACATCTAACGTCGATCTTTTGGCTATCCTTTTGGAAATAAATTTATTCTAGGAAAAAAAATTTAAAAAAGTATATATACGGCCTATACGTTTCGGATGAATTGCGTAAATTTTGGTAAATGTTACTACGCATATTTTCTATTGTGTAAGTCTAGGCTAATGTGTTCAAAAAAACTAAATTTAAAATTTTTGAAATTGTAGAAAGTGCCTTCCAAATGTTTGACCACGGTAAGTGTTGGATTGCGAGCGGCGATGAAGGGAGCGTTGCGGCGGCGGCGAGGCGTTGCGCGTGCGTGCGCGCACCATGCACACAGTGCGCACCGCTCAGTGAACACCCCGCATACCGTGCACTCAGTGCGCACCGAGCGGTGCATGCTGTGCGCACGGTGCGCGCAGCGCACAGTGTGGCGCCTTGCGGCCGCCGCGCGCAGAACGTGCGTAACTATAAAGAGTTAGAATTATAAAAATTCAAAATTATTATATAAAAATTAAATACATATGACTATTATATAGTAAAAAATATACTTAAAATTATATATTTGGCCGAAGTGGTTATACCCTGACAGGCAAGCGTTAGCTGACTATTCGGCGTCAAAATTAATTATCTATTTCTTTACTCTGACTGGAATCCATCGGAAAACAATGCAATCGTTGCAATGTGCCATTTGTTTGAACTGAGAATGTTCATTTTTGTATCACATTTGGATTTCGTAGTTATAATTATAAACATTAATTAATTTATTGTACTGGATGAAAAGTATACATTTCGATTACATAAATGTAAGTGAACTATGTTATTTTCGTGATAGTTAAGTAAAGTTTTACTTGTAGTTATATTGTACCTACACCTAAAGAGGCGGTTTTGTTTGGTACCTTACGTGTTTACGCGTTAATTTATGATTAAAATAGCTAATTAAATCATTACTGGCGACACGCATCGTGTGCTATTCTGCATGACAACTATTCTCATCTCTTCTTTTGTGATAAAAATATGTTTTAAATATTTTATTTATGAAGAATTATACTTGTAAAGAACAGTTATGTTTCGCCGGATGCCGAAAGGCGTTCGCTTCGGTTACTGTTTTCTATGTGGTTATTTATTTTTAGTTGAATATACCGCCACTGAGGGCTCGAAGTTTACCGTTACACCTGCCTCTGTAACCTGTCGAGCAACCAAAAATCATTTTTTCAACTGATCTATTTTATTTCATGCGACTGTTTAGTTTTTAAGTAGCGATGTTCTCGGTGGGTTTCTACTATGAAATAGGATATGTAAGTAATCTCATCGCTTTTGGCTCTAACAAATGATTTCGTATTGCATATCATTAGCAACTTGGACGTATCGGCGTGTTTGCTATCCACCATCCACACTTCGCTTCCAAATTATTTTCGTTGTATACAATTTTGGATCGTTTAAAATCGTCGTTAAGTACTATTTATTTTTTTCCTATTTCATGGTTCGGTCACGTAATTCGATTATCCCTATTCACCCCTTTCGTCCCAAGGATGGCAGACACGCCGGAAACTTATTGAAATAACGACATAGTTTATCGATGTGACGCTATGATTGATGTCGTTAAAACGATTATGTTATTTCACATAAATGTTTCGAATAATTGTTGTTAATTAAGATTTCTTTCAATACCTGCGTTCCTGGTGTATTTAATATGATGTATTACTGTGTAAAGCTACACAAAAAGATGTTACACGTTCGTGATGATTGGTGTTTAGTTTAGAGTTACTGTAAGTGTGCTGTCATCGATGTAATAGACCGTATCCACGTTGTCCGAACGAATGAATATACGCCGCTTCTGTTACCTTCGCTTTGATGTTCTCGCGGCTGGAGGCGAACGCCTCGCCGTTCTTGTGCTTTCGGCGACCTTCCCTTCCAAAGCCCTCTGCCGGTGGGCGTGCTGTACTGATGATATTCCGGTATTAACGATACCGTGACACTTCTTTCTGAAAATTCGTTCGAACAGCGCGGATGACGTGGTAATTTTTTCTGCATATGTCTATTATAAAGTACAATTAATCGGTGTAATTCAATGTAACCAGTTATTTAAAAAAAAATTAAATGTAGTTGACAGTATCGAAGTTACAAAATTTAAATTCTTTAGTGTCTTTTTGTCTGATCAGTGTAGTAAGTACGTATATCAATATTACATTCAGTAATTTTTAAGTTCGTTAATGTCACAGTGTACCGTTGTCTGATAAATATATAAAAATAGAGCATAGTGTTGTTTTATTTCACTCGTCCCTAATTAAGCCCTTACGTAAAATTAATATAAAAGCTTACAAACATAAACATTGTACACCATTAACAACATGAAACACATATTAGTAATTATCGTCGCTTCAGAACTGCAGTTCAAGGACCACACTTGATTGAATCCTAAAAGAAACTGGTACATTTCATTGACAACTATTTGAAAAAGCTAAAAGTATCAAAACTATGTAAATTTACTATTCGACACTAGATGGCGCTTTGATGAAGCTTTCAAAACTACTGTTCGTTAGATGTCGCTGTGTACGGTTCTCAATCTTGATGTTTGCGTGTTCCTAATTGGACTACGAGAGTGAAGTGCTAAAACGTATTCATGTACTCAATAAACTATACAAATATCTAGAGATCTTATCAATGTCGGATGACTTCACGATTACAACTGCAGTGGACTTGTGCTCCAGTATCAAGGTGCAACTAGGCTAGTCTGCACCAGCATGAAAATTCCAACTTTGAAGGAAAACCGAGTCTAACATATAACATTAATATAAATGTTTTATCGTAGTTACTAAAAAATAATATAGCTACTCATGTTTTAATGTATCCATCTTTAAAGTTTTGTTACTCTAGATGCTTTCTTTACGCATCAGTGATTTCGCTACACCACCGAGTCTGTTATCCTGTTTAACAGTCGAAGGCTCACCTGCGGCCACACTAAAGCTGCACCAGTTTCTGCCGCAAAGCAGCAGTGGTAACACTGCTGCGACAGGCTGTCTGCAGAGCGGACCAGGCAGACGACAATGGACAGGAGGCTTCCAACTTAATCAGGCGTAGCAACGCATTCACGTACGACTTCGCTTGAGGTCGTACGTTGATGTCTATGACCTACAGTGACTACTAAGCATCAGGTGGAGCGCATGTCCATTATATCAAAACAAAAATGCATAATTTCATACTAAAATTTTACGCGGAGAATGAAGTATAAGGAGTTAACAAAACAAAAATAAATAAGGCAAACAACTGAAATAAAATTGAAAACAACTGACTTTATTTAAGGGATATTACACAAAAGAGGATTAGGATATTGAGACAGTCGAACAGAAAATATAATAACAAAAAAAGAAAAGAAAAGGATTGGCGCGTTTTTTTTACTATTTCTTTCGTTCGTTCACAGATACATAGAGTAGTCTACAAACTGCTCGCCGCGGGCATAAATAAAAGTCCAAGGAATTATTGATACGACCTGATTTAATTATACAATCAGCCAAAAACCTCGCCTATTCTATATCCGAAACAAGGCCTTCATATTCCTGTTCCTGCGCCTCGAGTACAGTTCGCTACCGTCCGATGTTCGCGATACAGTGCAACAGTGGGGTTGGGGTCTAGCGACGGGAGAGCGGTTCCAGAGGCCTCTCTACAACTGTATGCCGAATGTAAAATGCCGAAACTGCGATTGAACATAACGAGGAGCCAATGCGTTCGTCGACGATGGTGCTTCGCCCTCCCATCCTCAAACCCCGCAAGTACGGCATAGATAGAAACGAATTCATACAATTAAAATCTAAAAACTAAACTACACTGTAACTTATCGAATCAGACAGCGACGACGGTACCGTCGCCGGCAACATAATGATATTTGTCACATAGGTATGTAAAAGGACACAGGGAGTAGGAAAAATGCGTACAAAGACAGAGCTGAGTGTGATGGTGGGTAGTACGGAAGTAACTACTCTCGCCGATGGGAAGGCAGACGCTTGAAGGGCGGCAACGCGACTCCTCACACGTTCCGACTTCCCACCGGCGATATTAAACACTAATTATTATGCTATACCTATTCTTCAGTCTTCGTTTAATTATTTTAATTCAGCCGCGCCCCTCGATGATCACAAACATTAAAACGTCTGAAGCGGCAGAGACCAGGTGGCGCTCGAGACCTCTTCCCCTCCCACTGACGATGACGGTTCCAAACGGTTTCGTCTCATTATGTACACGATAAGTATGGTTAGAAGACAGCGTTATGTAGTCCGGTGATGCTTACAGACTATGAATACATGACTTATACATGAGTTATATATGAGTTATACATAAGGGGCAAATTTTAACTTGCGTGAGTACACTAACACCGAATACATGAAAATTTTGAAGATTAATCCGGTAAACAGTTAAAAATCCTGAAATGTCCATTAACTATACGATTAAATATACGATTACACTTAACTGACTATTTCTACGAAGTTTACAGATACATTTGCTGGCCATTAAATACACGATAAGATTACATTATAATCCTTATAAAATAGATTACGAGAAACAGTAAATATGATTTATATATTGCAACTAAATTATTAAATTTAAATCGATTAATTAAACATATATATATATAATGTAAATAAAGAGTTGCTACTCTAGAGACGATTATCATATATATATATAAAAAAAGAGAAAACAAAATATATACTCCATTTGGACGCGATTACGTCATATTAACATGGTAAATAATACGGACAAAATGAAAAGTTACAATACGTTAGTTAGTTTCGTTCATAGATTCATATAAGATATTGCGATCTGAGTGTTATTAATAAAATCTGCAAAATAACTAATCACTTAAGAGATACTCATGACATGTGTCATGTAAAAGGGACCTCTAAAAAAAAGTATTCGGTGGAATTGTTTCAATAAGTCCCTCTAATAAAAAAACTTACTTAAATAATATTAAACTAAATTAGAAAATAAAACAATATTTACATATTTGTGGCAGTTATTATCTTACATGTTTCACCCACAACAATTTGTCCGGAGCTATGCTTGTGTGTTTCACTTTAAGCACTTTCAAGCATCACACACAGAAGTGCTTCATATATTCGTAATTGGCATTAGGAACGCATAGAGATCTAGACAGGACAGATCTCGAAGATTTTTAATTATCAACAATGGGACCAGAAAAAGAAGCTATGTCAGCCAACAAAAATGAAAATATTAATTTCAATTTATATCGTAATGGGATCTTCGCAGTTGACATTACGAGGAATGTATCAACTATCTAAAGACTAAAGTTACAAATACAGGGTAGCTCATTCTGCTAAACAAAGCACATGGTAAGAACCCACAGAAGGAACTACTCATCTTTTTTTAATTAGCGGAGTAGCAAACGAGCATACAGGCCGCTGAAGAGTATTGATGGTGGTAGAGTCTTACGTCAAGGACTCGCCTGCGGCATCACCACCGCTACACCTATTTCTGCCGTAAAGCAGCAGTGTGAGAACTGCTGTGTTTCGGCTTGAAGGGTGTGGTTAG
>DWKW01002305.1:0-11216 GCA_018250115.1 Doberes anticus
CACACCCTTCAAACCGAAACACAGCAGTTCTCACACTGCTGCTTTACGGCAGAAATAGGTGTTGCGGTGGTGCCGCCTTCGACATAAGACTCTACCACCATCATGTCTGTTTGTACTTTTGAAATCAAAACATGCACACATTTGATGCCAAATTTTCTGTCATAAAATCATATATGTATTATAACAGCTTACATATCTCATTGATTGAATGGAAGACATTTAACTTACCGGTTTCATTCATGTTATTGATATTTATGTTTACATATTTAGATTAATAGATGTTAACATACTATTTGTACTACTAAAATGTACTATTTCTTATTTGATAAATGATTACATGAGATCAAAACAGTTCTGAATAACATTAATATTGACAATGGTCTACTTACTCAAGTCTTACTGGAGATTTCCCCCACACTGAGGAACTGGGAATCTGGCCAATCCTTTCCCTCTGTTCTCGCCTTGCATCCAGAAACTCTTCCTCTTGCGCTTTATAACGATTTTTGAATCCAGGACCCTTGCTTCCTCCTAGGCCTAAAACAGAAAAATTGTGTCAAAAGAAAACATCTTAATTATTGAAACTAAATTGTATCAATTTTTTTATTGTGTTTATTTTACCATAAATTCTATTATCTCTAAGAGGAGACCTTTGCCCAGCAGTGGGGCAGTAATAGGTTGGTAATGATAGTGATGATTTAACTTTGTACTTGATAGTTAATGCCTTGGACAGTTAACTACTATAATACGATGAGTATTTCATAGTTTAATGAGTAATTTTAACATATGGTAAATTAACTCGATTTCATTATCCCGTGTTATTACAAATACATATTGATATAAATATTATTGACACTAAAATTAAAAATGTGATTGCCCCTATTTATATTTTGGAGGAGAGCTGAGCTAGACCGCGCATGTGTATCTTACACTGTTACTCTTCCCCCAAAGTGGGTTCCTCCGTGTCACAGTAGCAGAGATGAAATATCAAATATTGGCAAACTTTCAACTAACCTCCAAGCCCACCACCGTTGAACTCACTATATGAGCTACGGCCTCTATTCCCACTGTGGCCGGGTTGGTCTCTGCTGTGATCACCATACTTGCGCTTGTCTCTGCTGTCTGTTTGACGGTTCCTACTGCGGTCTCGATTATCCCTGCCACGACTCCTACGGTGTTCGCGACTGAGACTCCTACTCTTTGGGCTGCGGCTTCGACTATGGCTTTTACGACGCTCTCGGCTGCGACTTCTGTCTCGTGGACTCCTGTGGCGTTCCCGACTGTGCCGTCGACGGGTTTCCTTGCTACCACTCCGGTTTCTTTCTCGGCTACGACTCTTTTTCTTGTCCCGACCACGGCTCCTCTGGCGTTCCCGACTGTGACTCCGACTTCTTTGTCGCTCAACGCTACGACGTCGGCTTCCCTGTCGCTCAACGCTACGATCTCGGCTTCGTTCCCGATCCCTACCCATGATTTAATGGTTTGATATAACAATTTATATCTTCATGAAATACTTAACACAAATAATACCGATCATTAATATCGTAGTTGACTATATTTAACAATTACTAAAGTAACTACCTGACTGACAGACACAATCACAAATTGAAAAGTGGTTAACCTAAGTCATTTTAGCTTGACGTCTGTCAAAATTATTTTTGAGATAAATTTTTTGACATACATAGCTATGTACTCAGGTATTTAGATTCTCAGTTATTTAAATTTCATTATTACGCGAAGAACAAGTATAAGAAATGCTGTGAAAAAAAAGATCTACAAGTTTACTTAAATACATTTATAAAAGTAAAATAATGAACAAATTATATTGGGAAGATCCTTCTCCGAAGGGAGTCATTAAGCGCCATAATGTTCTAACACAAGCACGCAGCACGCTAGAGAAAATGAACATATTTATTTTTTTACCAACTGCTAATAGATAGCGTTATTTCCACATTTTGAAGACCAGGCTGTAAATAAAGATTGAACGAACATATAGTATTCTCAGTTTCTAATAGATGGCGTTATAGACGTGAAGCGAGATAAGTTAATACAAGAGTGTATATACATATAGATTAACCATCAGTGAGTTAAATTATGATAATTCTGTGAATATCCGAAACGCAACAGCGTTCTCACTTCTGCGTTATAGAACTGCGTGCTGCCGTAGACGAACCTTGTACATAAGACTCTCAAGTCTTAATTTCCTACCAACCACACTAATACAATAACAGTAGCACAAGCACAGCATTTGATTGAAATAGGTGAAATATGTTTGAAACGGTCCTTCACAATCTAAATGCATGTAGTTACACTTGAATACTGCCTTCAGTTTGAATAAGATAGATACAGTAGAACCAGGGATTTAGCTTGACCTCTCTGTGGCAAGCACCGTCATTTACGGTTTGATTTATATTAAACGATTTGGTCGGTTTTTCACTATATGGACAACATCGCGGGGTATAATCTAGTGACACAATATAACGTTAATGAATTAAATGCTGTGCTAGTACTTAACTAGGACCTTTGCGCTTTGTCCATAAGGCTATTTTCAGGGTACCGTAGTCCCAGCCTCTTCTTTCACGGTTAAATATAGCAGCACTGTTAGATACTGTTTTACAGCATTTTTGTTTTATATATCAAATATAACAACAAACAGACGGGCCATCAATTAATCCTGGAGTCTCTCAACCATCCGGTTAGATTCGCCAACATAGCGTTTGGCATAGTCCATAATTGTTCTTATATGATATTATTGCCGCCAGGATATGTTACCGGCCTATCAACCTCTGGGCTTTACGTCGAGATAAAAATAAAACGGGTAATATAGAGGTAGCTTTTTAAATACCGCTGTTAAAATAATAAAGATGGGTATAATTAATCCTCGGCACTCCATTTTTGCGTTGGAGAACGAAAAACGAGGGTAGGAGTACAAATTTATAATACTAATGTAGGAAAGGTAGGTACTTTAAATCACTGGTCTACAATGAAAACCTCCTTTCAAAAAATTTTACATGATCATGAACTTTGTAATTTTTTAAAGATCACGTCTAGATTTAATGTTATGCATTCTATTTATTTTTTTAAATGAAAAAAATAAAATATTTGTTACCGGCTTTACATCATTTCAACACTGTTAAATAATACTTATACTTGCAAAACCAGTTTGAGCCTATAGTAATAGGAAGAAAAAAAATGCCTAGATCATTTCTTGTTTGTTTTCATAGGTACGCTTTCTTTATGTTGATGGAATAGACAACGAACATGCAGGCCACCTGATATTAAGTGTTCACTGCAGCCCATGGAGATCAACATCAAACCTCAATTATGACGAAAGTCCTATCTGAGGTCGTGTGTGGATGCGTTGCTACTCATGAGGACTAAGTTGGAATGCCTCTTGTCCGGTGTCCTCTGCCTAAACACCCTTCAAACCGAAACACAGCAATTCTCACACTGCTGCTTTAATGCAGAAATAGGTGTAGCGGTGGTGCCGCCGCAGACGAGCCTTTGACATAAGACTCTACCACCATTAAACCTACCTGGGGATGCGTTGCTACTCCTACACACATCAATCAAATTAGAATAGCAGAAAACCTTTTAAACGTAAATTCAAGCTAACCTAAGCATCAAAATCGTTATTCCATACGCAACCTCGATTTTTTTAAAGGCGTCCAATTTCCCTTCTGTAGGAATAAAATAACATAACATCCTTTCGTAACTGAAATGACGTGACAAGATTTTATTAAAGCCAATTTTACCAATAAATCGAGTATTTTTCATACAATCCTAAGATGAAGATGATTTTTAAAGATAAAAAAAGTTTTGTTTTTTACAAGAGCCGACGTGACTTCGTTTACGTGGATCTGTTATCTTCTGTTAACGCCCGATTTATCCCTTTCGGGAGTCGTGTCATCAATATCATCAATACTAGAATACTATGAAAACTCTCAGGCCTCACGATGTATATTTTCACCGTCAAAGCAAAGATTCTTACCTTTTTTTAATACGCACATAATTTTAAATAATTAGAGGTTTCCGATTGATCGATGGTAGGTGAAGATTATTAAACCACTAGACTATCAGTCACTTCACTGGGAGAGAGAGACCTAAATGGGCAAAAACCTTTCTTAGCTGAGGTTTACCCGTAGCACATGCAATATACGTTTAGACAAAGGGGTTTAAGCTGTGCGTTAGTATGAAAATCAGTCAGCTCCTTCTTTTATTTTATAGAGCTGAAAATTCGACGTACGCATTTTTCACGGAGTCAACTTCAATTGAATATTATAAGGAGAGGCACTGCGATTTACTTCAAGTGGGCGGATTACTTGACTCTAAAAGTTACGGCATCGGTATGAAGAAAGGTATATAAGTATGACTGTATTATTTATTTCTTACGACAACTTCTACGTAGGTAACTTCAAGAAAATGATTTACAGTATTAATTTGTTATTGTTTTGATATTCATATGACGTCAAACTTTATATCATTTGATAAACATCAATGACGAACCGCATGGCGCAGGGGTCAACATACCGGTCTGCCGTTTGGAGGGTTCTGGGTTAGATTCCCAATCAGGCAGAGATCTGAATGCTGTTTTAGATTACTGTACCTGATGCGGGTGATCGTGCTATTGTTTCTATGTGTCTTCATGGCATGTGTTAACTTCTAGGTTCTCGATACAAGAAACACATTGACGATGCTTTGCTCAAACTTAAAGAAAGGGGAGAAATTCAAAAGCTAAAAGACATTTGGTGGAAGGAAAGGAGGGGTGGAGGGAAGTGTGGGGTGAGTATCACCCCAATTTTGTACATAACTACTACTGAATATTATTTTTATATTAACGGAATAGCAAACGCATTTGAAGGCAACCTGATGTTAAGTAGTCACTTCAGCCCATAGACATCCACATCCAACTTCAAATATAAAGTCCCATCTGAAGTCGTATGTAGACTTACTGCTACTCCTGAGGACCATGTTGGAATGCTTCCTGTCTTGTATTTTCTGCCTAACCACGCCCATCATACCGAAGCACAGCAGCGCTGACACTGCCGCTTTACGGCAGAAATAGTTCCAATTACAGTTCATTGGAAACGGTGATTGATGGTGTAAAGTATTATGTCCATGGCTCGCCTGCGACGGTATCAACCCTGCGCCTTACGCCTTATGCCGTAAAGCAGAAGTACTCGTATTGCAGTTTCGTATATACTGGAGGTCATTAAAAATTGTTTAGGTTTCTCATGACTCTTTTACAGAGACAGGGTCGCGGGTGGTAATGAAGATGTAACTTTAAGAGTACCGAAAGTTTTTTTAGCACCGGCTTTATTCGCTCAGTCCACCATAGCTAGTTGTGAAGGACACTCCAATTGTTGTTAAATTAAGTTATTATGATTATTATAATAATTTATATTATAATTAAATTATGAATTGTGAATGTTCTTGTTAAAATTAAATGTGCAACATATTATATTGCATGTAATTAAATTACGTGTTTGTATTTTTGCGAAATATAATGTACTGTGACAAAGTTTATTGATTTTAAAAGCATAAATATGCTTTATAATAGGTACACCAAGAAAATACACACAAAAAATGCGTACGTATTTTTGACCCCTATCAGAGCGAATACATTTGAAAATATGTGCATATGTCTATTTATGCACATAAATTATATTATTGGCGTCTTTGAAATCTTACCCAGCCTGTAACTGGACGCTAACGATTGCAGCACAAAAAGAAACTAACCGGAGCATTGTGGCTTTGTGGACCTCGGGTAAGCGTCCATAGAGCAGAAAAACGGAGTCATTGCACTTCATTACGTAACGAAATGTAGCATTACATAAATCTTGAATGATTAATGTGAATGTGCTTCGTTTACAGGAAAAGCTTGACGAAGAGCAAAAACAACTGGGGATGAAAAACATGCTGGGCGCATTCGTGGTCCTCGGCGTGGGGAGCCTGATTGGTCTGTTTATATCAATCCTGGATATGCTCTGGGGAGTATTCAAGCGTTCTGTTAAGTACAACGTAAGTATAGGTTACTTTACCCTTTGATGTATTAGCTCGCTTTATTTCCGAAAGGAAGATACGTGCGTGGCGGAGGAAGTAATTCATTCAGTGATGAACGAAGCCCCCATCAACTGTAACGTTAAACAAGGAAATATAAGCAATTACTTTTAACACGTATACTTCCAATATTAACTTAGATGTCCTTGAGTAATGTGAGTAATAATATGGTAAATCAAACAACAAACGCCACCTTACTTATTTTCTGTTAAGTTATGCTTCAGAAAAAAAGTTAAAATATTTTAAAATTGTATTTTTTAATTCTCCATTTCATTCAATTCAGTTGCCTTTGCATTCCCCGAAAGATATATTATGTTGCCTACATACTGTATCACACTTAAACATTCACATACACACGTAATTTTTAAAATGTAGTAATAGTCAACTTTCACTAGTCGTATATACTCGTATATTTTTACCTATTTCATGACCTACGGTTGAAGTTCCCTATTTCCAAAAATATATGTAACAGTAACCTTTTTATTGCAGCTTTACCCTATATTTTAGCTTTATGAATATTTTTACAGACAACCTTTAAGTTTGAACTGATCGAGGAGCTTAAGTTTGCTCTGAAGTTCAGCGGCGACATAAAGCCAGTGAAGCGTACTTCGAAGGTGGATGGCAGCTCCGAGGCACTGGCAGAAGCAGAAGGAAAGGATGAAATCAAGTCTTTAAAATCTATACGATCCGGAATGTCCACAGATACTCACAAGACTCACCATTCTCATAGTTCAAGACATTCTTCTGGCGGCCTTAGCGTTGCATTTGCTAGAAGACGAGAATATACCTGAGTTTGCAAGATGGATTACAGACACATTGCTACATAAGGTATTCATTGCGAATGGTGGTCGCGTCTAAATCAAAGCTAAATCGATACCGATGTTGATAGTAAAAATCTTATGCAGTCTTTTACTAACAGAAAATACCACACGACATTAGTTTATAAGTTAATAAAGAAATATTGATATTTAGTGGACCTAAAATGCTCGTTGACAAATTTTAAGTGTTGTTATAATTTTTAATACTAATATTTCAATTAACGAGTTACATAGTCATATTCGCAGCTATTTAATCATGTAATTACTTTATAAAATAACTAGGAATAAATCTTAATTGTAATTTGTTCATTACCTATAAAAAATTTATGCCAAATAATGATAGCGTTTTTATTTTGTGACTTAGGATTGTAAATGTAAAGCAGTTCCGAGTAAACACAATATTACTTCCTTAACGCTTTAAGACAAACATCTGCATAGTAGGAGATGATATATACGACCATTATTTCAAGTATCCAACGGTAACCGGACGCTGACCCTATGACTACAATCTTTCATGCGGGTTCGTTAGCTGGACAAATTGCTTGAGGAATCTCATAACCTTGTGACTAAGCCTCTCGTTTCAGTAGAGTTGGTTAGTATAGTTTGAGGATTCGTACTGTAATTGTTGTAAATAAATACTACGGCAGTTAGCCGATGTTTTCATGTTTTTGTAACATTACTTAACCCAATTTTTAGGTAGATTTCAATATTTTTGTAGGGTCACAATTTTTGACGGATCGCAATAAAAAAATATTAAAAATCCGGTAACATGCTGTAAAACGTCAATTTAAAAAAAAATACACCTAAAATCCATTTCTTTTCACATACTCTTATAACCGTCTTAATAAATCAAAGAAAAGCATATTACCTTCTAATTTATCATCGTTATGACAGTATAAGTAGAAATGTTATAATATTTAGAAAGTTCTGAGATGTTTAAATTATGACTCCCGCCGCAAAAGTAACGTTAATTTTCTTATATGACACCATCTCGTTACAGTAGGTATGAACATTACATATAATGTATGTTACATAAATGTACAGTATTGTTTTTTTTTTGCTTGCAGCGTAATAAATTTTTAATTTTGATGATTGAAATTTAGCAATACTTAGTTAAAATCGATAAAATATCTTTATATATTTAGAAAAAATGGTTTGTTTCATAGACCCCAAAATAGCAGTATGTTTTTCAAAAATATTTAGACTTCGTAGACTTCATAGACCATGGATCAAATTGTAACGGAAACCACGTATGTACATACCAATGAATGTTATGTATTACGGGTAAGGCTAAACATAAAGGAAATCAAACAACGCTGGCAATGTGCCGGACGATAGCAGTATAACGTATAACGTCGTTCAAGGAAGATTATGTCAAGCGCTTGAAATGTTATATTGTGCTGCATTATCACGCTATATACCCAAGTAAAGATTGTAACTGAGTTAAGGTTGAGTCGATGAAAATTAGTACAGGAAACAACTACAAGTATATTGCAGATAATATTAAATGGTAATTTTATCAACAGCTTAATCTGTAATAATGCAATTGAGTGTAATAGTATTTGCAAGTTAATAAATAGTCAAAAGTAGAGCTCAAGAAAAGTTTTGTAATGGCATGTGTAACGTACAAAGTTACGAACAAATTAATGCTTAAAGCATGAAAATTATCTTAGCGCTGATATGTTTGAGTTTATGTAACTGTAATTTGTGTCGCATATAATACGTGTCTACTTAGGTCAAATAGACTTAATACAGATTTAAAGGTTATTTCAACCGAAGACAATGAATTACGTAAGTTTTACATCTAAACCACAGATTATCTTCTACTTTAGCAACCACAGGCATAATCGTAACTTGTCCGGAGAATTAAGAATGACCTATAAGACAAGTCGAGTAGTCTCTTCAATCAAACGGCCTTCATTAGGCCACCCTCTTCACAGCGGACACAGGGCAAAAGGACGCAGAATTCCTTATTTTTCAAACCTTAAGCAATTAACGAACCGATTTTAGGTCACACAAAATTGCACGAACTTGATCGGATTATAATATGATTCAATAAAACATGTTCGTTTAATACAAAATACTTTATTTTAATGTCTTTTTATAACTGTCTTTTAACATAAAAATTGCAATTGTGGTTCTTAACTATAATTCTAAAAATGTTGTAATTAACTACTGGAGCTATCTAAATTATGATATTTCTAAATACGATAAAAACAAACAAGATATAAAGATCCTAAAACGCCTGCACTGTCGGAACTCATTTCAGGCCTATAGGTTATAACGATGCATTATTTTCTTTAAGTATACCGGCGCTCTCTGGCCACTTGCATGGCATTGCTTTGTCGCCTACTGTGCGAGGTATGATGTGAATGCGAAGATCTCTCAGATCGATTAGTGCGTGCCGGTTCTAATAAATCTTCATCTGGGGGAGATTCTGCATCAACACTTTTAATATCTTCATCTTTTTTAGATCCCTTAGAACCACTTCCAGTAGATTCCCTGTGTCGTACTGGTTTGACATCTCCGCTAAAGCTGAATATAAACTTTAACTCGGCTATTAATTCCTCCTTGAAAGGTACCTGAAATGTGAATACATTTTATTAACCATAAAATCCTCTATCGGATGTTTCTATTTCGATTAACGAATACAATTCTCTTTATCAGTGCTAACACTTTACGATCACTTTGTTATTATTCAATGAAGTATCTGCATGGTATCGATTTTATCTCACTGCGAGAGAGCCAATAAAATTTTTAGAGTTATAAAATTAATATTATTAAACTAATAATTTCTTGCAATTTAGATTGTAAGATTGTGTTGACTTAGTCACCATCAACTCATTATTTTCCCACTGCTGGGCACTGATCTTCTCTCACAGATGAGAAGGTTTAGGCCATTTGACTCGGTAACGTAAGGAAATTGTGGAGTTTGTCACACTTAAAATAAAATTATAATTTCAGTAACTATGTGCCGTTGTTAAACGACTAATTAAACTTTTCAAATGTCTTTATTGTTACGCAGTTCGTTTCTTTTATTATAATTTGGAAGAATATATGTATAATTGGAAAATGTTATTTATGGAATATATACTTTAAAATTTTAAGAAAAGCAATATCTTCTTTGTCATATGTTCGCTTTTCTATGACATACAAAGACAGAACGATTATTCTGACAATGAATGTATATGTAATAATATGTAACTACTATCTCGTAAGGGTGTCCAATAATAAATCAATACCAAACAGGAAATTCCAAAACAGTCCTCAGGGGTAGCAATATAACTTATTAATATAATCTATAACTTACTTAAAGAATTGAATAGTTCCAGAGCAACATAAATTTCATTCTTCAATATCCGCTAATTTATGAAGAAATATGACGAGTATTGATGACCTAAAGTTTACCCTACAAGGAACTTACCTTAACTCTATGGGACGTCATCCAGACGTCAAAGAACATTTCAAAGAAGGCACAAACGACAGCCATGGCGGAGCCAGCCACGAGAACAATGAATACTCCGCCCACGTTGGCCAGCACCAGGGGCTGTGCGTCCCCGCTACCGGTGTCATCGTCCTACAAACAACATTCACTTACAAACAGATCATTGGTATTTTAATATAAAAGCGTTGCTATTTCGCATGAAATTATCGACTGGTATAAACCGTATATATGTATGTGTTTTTAAATCTGTGTGTCTGCTGTTAAGTCGGGATTTTCATAGAATAATTGTAGGGAAATATAACTGATATCGATACTATGTATGTACATTCTGCAGAAGAGGGCTATCGGCGCAGTTTGTGATCGAAGAATACCTACATAATCTCTCAGAAAAAATTATAGAGAAAAACATATATATTTACAAACTAAAAAAAAAAATGTGCGAAAAGCCTATTACGATATTAAGTACTATTTGAATTATAAAAAGGCTTGGGATTGTGCTTTAAATTTTGCCATGCTATTTCTTAACCGTAGTAATAGTCATACTCTAAACCTGTGAACAGGCTCACTTCGAAAAAAATAACGTTAGTGGTGTTAATAAATAACGTTAATGGCGGTGTACCATAGAAATTATTTTATTACTATACATAAATAAACGTGTCTCTACAAACAACGGTTATAGTAAGACAGTGCTCTTAATTATTTGTACATCACAGTGGAAGGAAGCAAATATATAAAAAGAAACACAACTCATTTAGCAAATAGGCGATGATAGCAGTATAAAAGAAATTATAGTGCAATAAAATATTTAAATAGTTAATTGAATAAATAAATCACTTTACCGCACAAGCGCCGCCTCCGCGTTTCTCTTTCCACCATTTATCCTTCATTCTCGTTAT
>DWKW01002306.1:0-11216 GCA_018250115.1 Doberes anticus
CCATGGACACACACAGAAACAGGCACATAAACAGTACCACCACAGGTGCAGAAATCTAAATTCATCATTAAAATTTCTGCTCCACTGGGAATCGTACCCAGGACCCTCCGAAGGGCAGGTCGCATGTTGACAACGGCGACGGGTCGTCAATCTCTCTGTAAGAGGCTGAACTAACAAAAACATGAAAAATCTACAATTCCGTAATTCAAGCTCAGGAAGCGATTAATCATACATCCAAATCGGAGGGCAACGCCCTCCATCCTCAACTTTGGCAGCCAAACTACAGTTTATTGGTAGCGAACCGTAAATATAGGCTATTGATTCTACCGTGACATGAAATGACACCGGCAGTCGGTGGAAGCGTGCCAACCGGGACTATTTAGTTTTCGGGGGCTTTTTCCGAACTAGCAGCATTTGATTTATTGGTCGCCTACTTAGAAACAATGTCCGAAGAACCGAATTTCGCAAGTCATCGAACCCTGAAAGTTCTGTTTTTAGATTATGTTTCACATAAAAGCCATTTATCCGGAATATAAAAGCATTTATCCAAGTTCGACTTTTTTATGACCTAAGTTTCTCTGAAGTCTCGTTTTGAGAATAAGACCTGTTAATTTTGACATATATAGGGCAGTCAGAAGCAAAAACATTTATCTATAGACGAACAGATAAAATAAAAAAATAACATCTCACACACATAGCCCCACAATAGGATTTAACCTAGACAGGCAGGCCATAGCACCAATGAGACCATGGGTAGTAATACAGAATTTGAAGAGACGAAATAACCCTAATGAATGAATGTACCACGATGAATTAAGATTAAGTAATAATTCCAAACATAGGAATTCCATAATATCATACTCTATTTATTTCAGGCTCTGGTAGCACGTATCCAGAAAGAGAGAGACGCGGCTCTTGCTGAAGCAGCCAGTTGCCGTGAACGAGCTGAAGCAGCAGCTGCTGCAGCAAACAGAGCAGCAAGAGATAGGGATAGTGCTGCGACTGAACTTGATGTGTTACGGGAAAGATGGGAGAAGGCGCATCAACAGCACCAGAAGCTAACGGTAACAGATACCTTATACCTTACATTTGTAGCCCAGAGATACAAACTTTATCAAATAGAATACGAAATATATGAAATTGTTCAGTGATTAGAGGTCAACTTTTTTTAGCTATTTACAGCTTACACCAGTACAATTTTACAATAAAGACCAAATTAAAATGCTCCTCAAATGACGTGCATTTAAAACTGCTTTTTCATCTTTAATACTATGGTTCCATAAAGTTCATAAATATTCCTTCCAAATAAAATTTATACTATAATTTCATCATCACTTCATTATTTTTGATAGAACTACAAATTTTAGTAAAATTTTACTAAAATTCATTGAAAGTGATTTCACAAATAGAATAAATTAGCACAAAATTAATTTGTTTCAGATGGAACGGGACGATGCTCTCACAGAACTAGAGATACTGAAAGAAAAATTGGACAAAGCTCTGTACTCTACACAAAAGACCATAGAAGAAAAAGAGACCGCGCACAAAGAATACGAGAAAATGCTTGAAAAGTATGATAGGTACATTTTATCTATATGTCGTCTTGTGTTGGTGGCGATGTCTGTGTGAGTAGTAGCAAAAAAAAATCGTATAATTCGACACCACTAGTAAAAATATTATTTTTCTTCCTTTCAGATCTCAAAACGAAATATACAGACTCCAAAACAAGATAGACATTCTTGAAGCTGATAAAGATCGTTTGGAATTAGAACTGGAGAAACACGTACACTTATCGACTAAATCTAGGGACGATCAACGAAAATTACAAGATGAATTGGCAAGATTACAGGAAATGTACGATAGAGCATCTTTGCAACTTGGCAGGACTAAAGAACAAGAGGAGAAAGCTAAAGAAGACATGGACAGGTTAAATGTTGATATTGAAATGGTACGAGAACGATATGAAAAGGGACAAATTGAATTACGAAGACTCCAAGTTGAGAAAGAAAAACTGATAGCTGACAGCGAAAGATTGCAATTCGAATATGATCGAGCTATGACACAGTGTGGAAAGGCGCAAGCGACCAATGAGAAGACTCAGGAAGAAATGGCAAGAGTGCAAATCGAACTCGAGAAAATGTACGACAAACACGACAAAGTATCAGCGGAATTGAGGAGAGTGCAGGCTGAGCTTGATAAAGTTAAAGCTGATGCCAGTGGAGCCAGAGAAGAAGCAGAGAGATACGCCGCACGCTATGGAAAGTATCATGACTCTAAAGAAGAGCACGAGAGGACTAAGTTGGAGGTGGAACGTCTACGAACACGGTTAGAGAAGACAACGCTTGAACTGGATCGAGCTCGCAAGGCTGAAGAAGAAGCGACCCGTCTGCGCTCAGAGCTCGAACGCGTCGAGGGCCTCCGAGGTAAATACCAATTCGAACAGGATAAGTGGAATAATGAACTAACTAGACTACAGGCAGAATTAGACAAACATCGTGAACGGCAAGACGCAGCACAGGCTGAAATCCAGCGTCTACAGAGTGAAAAGGATCAGGCAGAAACTAAGCTGCATGAATTAAATATTCAACTTGAACTTTCAAAAGGTGAGGTAACGAAGCTTAACACTGCATTAGAAAAACAACGTACTGATCTGGAACGCGCTCATATTGAGTGTGAGAAGTTTAGGGATCGGTGTGAAAAACTTAAATTGCGTTCCGAACAACTTGATAAAGACAATGAAAGGCTCAAAGGGGAGTTGCAACAGATTGAGAGGATGAAGTTACAAGCAGTAGCTGGAGACAAAGCTAGGACAGAGGATAGACTTGAAATTGAACGTCTAAGAGACAAACTTGAAAAAGCTATTCAAGCAAGAGATTCAACTGAGATGGAAGCTGGTAGGTTAGCGAAGGAGTTAGAGAAATCTCAGATGCATCTCTCTAAGTATCAAGAAACGAATGAAACGACGCGCGTTGAATACGATCATATGACTAATGAATTGGGTCGAATGCATGAGCGACTTGAACGAACAATACTTGAGATGCGGCAGATCGAACAAGAAAGAGATGCCCTTAGGGCGGAGATTCAAAACATGAGGCGAAATGTAGAGCAGCAACAGAGATCTTTAGACCATCGAACACAAGAAACATTGGTGAAGCTACAGCAAGAATTGGCGCAGTCAGTGCGAGACAGAGAAAAGATGGCCACTATATTAGAACAAAGGGACAAACAAGCAGATGCTATAGAAAAGCAAATAGTCAAGCTGGAAGCGGACACAAAGCAGCTGACAATCGAACGAGATCAGTTAGTCGCACAGCTCGAAAAATCTCAAGAAATGCTTGTAAACTTCCAGGACTCAGAGCGTGGCGCAAAATCCGTCCTCGAGAATCGCGAGCGGGAAATTACAAAATTGCAGCAACAGATGCAAGCCCTTGCCAAAGAAAAAGACACATTCAGGCAACGCGCCGATAAAGCAGAGAAGGAAGCTCAGAAAGTTGGAGAGATCGAGAAATGGCGCGCAGCTGTTGAAGCCGAGAAGACGAAAGCGATCGCAGCGGAAAAGGCATTGTCGGAATGCCAACAACGCTTAAAATCTTTGGAGAAACAATTCCAGGCACAGCAGCAGCAATTGCAGCAGCTTCAAGCACGCGGGCCGTCCGACACACGTGAAGTGCAAAAACAGCTTGAAGCGGCGCAAGCGGAGGCGCGGTCGCTGGCCGTGGAGAGGGAGCGATGCCAGTCACAGCTGGAGATGCTCGTTCAGGAATTGGAGAAGAGCCAGGTCAGTTGGAGGATCGCCCGGCGACGAGCGGCTATCGGGACGGCTTCGCGTGGTTGAATTGAGTTTGAAAACTTCTTAGTTACCTCGAATCTTTGAAAGAGTATTTTGTAAGTCTGCTCGTGACTTTGGTTGTTATCGCTTTAAATGTTTCTATCGATCAATTGCAAACTCGATTGAACCGCCACCGAGTCGCGTACGTCGTCTGCTTATCATTGCACCGGTGTTATGAAGTAGATGTTTTGATTTCGATGTTCATACATTTGACTTTTTATTTGGGGCCATTCTCGCCGGTTGTCATGTACATTGTTGTCGCATAGTAGCATGCCTCCCACAGCCCGCTGGGCATCCTCCAACCCCTCATTATAAATATTCGTATTTATTTTATTAGTTCCATCATTGCCGTGTATTTGGAATCCAAAAATCTTGAGATTAAATGTTGTGTTCGACAATTGCACCAGACATTTCAAATCACACGCGCACGTTTCCAAATGCAACTCTTTCGGAATGATTGTGCCAAATGTGCGGTGCAAAGGGAAATGCAAAAGGCTTTAATTATTTACGTCGATATTAATTTTTCTTGTCTTTTTCAGCCATGTTTGCTATCGTTTCGACTGTGTATTAGCAATTTTCATGTTCGTCACGTACATTAAAGATGTTTTTGGAGAACTTATTTTTGTCATTGACTTCGTTGCTGCGTTTATATTTTGCCGAATTACGTGTATAAAGTTACGCTTTTGTAAAATTGAGCTATTTTGATGATTTCTCATCGTGAACTTTGCAAATTTAAGCTTAGTTGAATACTTTTTGCTAAATATGTACACTTTTTACTTGATCTTGTTATAGTTGCCTGTAGTATTTGTAAATTTTATCTTACATAACTTTTTCGATGACAGCTCGATCTCCGAGAGGCGAACAAGAAACTTCAATCGGCTGGCGCTCAGAACGCCAGAGCTGGGGAAGAAACAGCGCAAGCTAAACGGCACCTGCAAGAAGAATTTAAGAAGCTTGAAGACGCAAGAAAACAGTTTGAAGAGAACAGAAGATCTATCGATAATAAGAGGAAAGACGTGGAGGAGAAAGAGAAATCGCTAACGGAATTGGACCGACAGTTAAAGAAGAGAAAAGAGCAAATGGACCAAATGGAAGCATCTTTGAGGAAAGTACGTATCACAATTAGCATCTGCACTTGCAACAATAAGCAAAAGCAAGCTATATAACAACAAATATACTACTAAGCCCAACATTTTTCTTAATAAACTTTTAATTCTCTTTCTACTATACGAATGGTAAAATTTCCAATAATCGACATAGCATGTTTGTGTTGATTTAGATGTAAATAAATAACCTGTTACACTCATAACCCCACTCTAGGATTCTCTGTGTCGTAAGTACCATTGATAAACACAGAAACAAGCACACAAACACCCAAACCATTTTCTGAAATCTAAATTTATCAGTCTAATATCTTTCAGGCTGGCGGCAGCACAGCAGCGGTGACGGATCTGAACCGTAAGCTGACAGATTCGCAGAAGGATACTGAGCAGTTGAAGACGAAGCTGACGCAGAGCGAGGAGGAGTCCAAGCGGCTGGCGGCAGAGACCGAGAGGTTGCTGCAGTTGGTGCAGATGTCGCAGGAGGAACAGGCACAGAAGGAGAAACAGATTATGGATTTGCAACAGTGAGTTCTTTGATGAATAAAAAAATGGGCAATCTTTTTGAAAGATTGGAAAGGTGCTCAAATGGCTACCAGACGTACCCTCAGACATAATGGACTATATATATGATACAGCTAAATTCACTTATTTGATCTTTGCTGTATAAAGCGCAGAAACATTTTTAATTTTGTGCCAATTAAAATCTTAATAAATTGTCCGATGTACGCTTTAATTAAGTGGTAAAAGAAACTAAACGTCTGTGGCGATTTCCACACCAAGTTGTTTAAAACAAATTGGTTTCGTCATTGGTATTCAATATACTTAGCTGTTAGTATTATAATATTTTTACCTTATTCAGGTCTGTTAGGAACCTCCAAGCCAAACTGAAAAGTCAGCAGCAAGCACAAGCACAAAAAGATGAGGTAAAATCAATCATAATATTCTAACACAATAGGGTATTTGACAAGTTTTAGGAAAATATATCAAACTGTTCGTTATACCATAATAAATCTGCAATTTGATAAATTCTTTGTGAATTTCTCTATTTTCTGTGAAAATAACTATGCTATCAAAGTTTAAATAAATTAAAAAACCGCTAAAACTCGAAGGATGCTATACATGTCATGTGATATCGTGACGTCACCTGCTTGTGTTTGCTTACAAGCTGTCTAATCTTAATACGTTTAGTAATAGATAGTAATTGATAATTTACGTTAATGTCAACAAGCAGGTGACGTCACTCCAGGTTTAGCCAATGCCGTGCGTTTTCAATCACGTAAATTTAATAATTTGATTAAATTTTTATAAACATACATATTTTTTTAATGTGTAGGCTGAATCAAAAAATGTTTATTATTAAGGGAATAACAGTTTCATCTATATTTTCGTCGTAGTCAAATACTCTAAAAGACTTTTTTCATGTAAAGTAGAATTTGAATACTAAAAAAAATCCCGACTTAACCGCAAAATAACGAGGGGGCAAAAGAAATTGAATTTTCAAAATTTATTATCGCAGATCAATCTGCATTTTTCTTTAATATTTTCTCGCATTAACTTCACTTGTGACTAAACAACTTATTATAAAAATGATGAGATATATGATAGCGTGTAATTATTTCTTGTGAATACGAAAGATCGTAATGATTTTATATTTCGTTAGACATTTATTTAGATCTTTTATAGTAATAACATGATGTTATTACTATGAGTTATGATATTACTATGAGTTTTAATCACAAGTAATTTTTACGCGTTTTCTTGAATCATTACGGACTTGTACTATTTTACTACTGATGTTATTACCTACTAACATACTAATACTTTTTTTTTTCATGCTTACACAGGCCGGACCGACTGGCTTCCTCAAAAGCTTTTTCTAAGTTAGTTCTTCACACCAAGACTGTCATTAATTTATTTTCTCTTTTCTTTTAATTTTTCTTTAACTGTCGCCATTACTAACAATTCCGTGAGCGACTTCTTCAGACTCCACGTCTTTTGGTAAAATATCATCACTCTTAAGCTTTACAATCGCAATTCGTATTTAAGTAATGTTATCGATATTTGTATTGAATATATATTATAATGAAGTGTTCAGATAATAATAACATTCATCTCTTGTTGATAATCCGAGATAGAACCATGTATACAGGTTTAAAGCTCTTCAGTTCTTTGTAACCAGCACACAACTAAGATAATTATTAGTTTAGCGATAATTTTTAAGTGATGTTTAAAAATTTAATAATCGTGTTCAACGGGACTTATTTTTTAAGTATTAATAAAAAAAAACATATTGTAAAACTGTTAAGTAATCATGTATCTAGATAGATCAAGTAAGTTGTCCACTAGTCGATGTTATTCAGCTTTTGATCTTGTTATGCGAAATATCAATTGACTATAAATAAAAAGAAATCTGTTGATTTGGCTCGAGTTATTTTTGAGTTTATATTGTTGAAATTTTTGTTGTTGAAGTAAAACGGTTCGTTTTTATTCATTTACTTTTTGTTTTTCTTTCCATCTTTCGACCCCTAACGTGTAGGAAATATCGCGAGCGAGACAGAGCGAAATAGAAGCTATCGCTGACTTAACTAACACTTTGAAAGAAAGGGATAGATTAAAAACAAAATTGGAAGAGAGTAGAATGAAGGTAATAGATTTAGAGATAGAGCTAAATGAATCGTCACTTATACTTTCTGAAGTGCTGAAAATATCAGACAGTCAAGAGCTTAATAGTATAAAGAAAAGCAAAAGTTTTTTCGAACTCCAAAAAAGTGGTAAGGTAGTAGATAGGCTTGACAAATGCAGATTTACCAGGAGTTTTAATGACTTGAATAATATTAGTGAAAAGAATATGAGTATGCCTTGGCAGCCAAATATACATAAGCTTTCGCGAAAGATAGCTGATTTGACAAAGGAGATAGAGATAAAGAATTCAAAAATTATAGAACAACAGAGATGTATATCAATTTTGGAGGAGGCATTGAGGGAAAATAATAACATAGCTGAATTTGAACAACTACTGGCAGTTGTGCGAAGTAAGGATGAAAGAATTAATGATCTGGAACAGATAGTAAATAAGAAAACGAGTTCAGGATCGACGGTTTATAGAGATAAAAGGATTCTAGAACTAGAGGAGGCCTTGAAAGAATCATTCATGATAGCAGCCGAAAGAGAGAAAGTTTTCCATGAAGAAGAACAGAGGAGAATTGAAACACTACGCAAGGTAATAATTTTTATTAATTATAATTTGTTTTCTAAGTAAATTAATGCACCTGCTGTCGGACCGAATCGTTGGATTAAAACCATAAGGAGTATTTCAATGCATGCATTTACTGTATCACTTCCACACAAGAGTAAAACATGTGTTTTACGTCGGAATAAGATAAAAAAGAGATAATACCGCCAAAGTAGGTGAAATATATTTGACGTTGTTAATTTAATGGCATTAGTCAAGAGTTTGAAGAACTTTTCTAACCCCTCATCTTCTGAGATGTGACCTTGGACCTTGGAGCCTTGTGACCAGCAATGGGTCAATAATGGGTTGATGATGAGATAATTGAGTGGCCTAGATTAAATATTTTAAATTGTGTGCGTAGAGAAATTAATTATCACTTGTATTAAAGGTTTAATAAGTAAGTAAGTAAGTAGTGCAAATTAGGGGTAGGTACCTAACCCTACTTTGCATACCTAAATGTTATCCACGATGTTCTCAAAGTCATGTGAAGTCCGGCGATAGGCACTTCCAGCGTAGTGAATATCCTACACTCTCTCAAGGTAAGGGAGGAGATCCCTTCTAAGCAGTGAATCAATAATAATTGGTCAATAATGACGATGAGTCAAGAAATTGGTCTATAAAAAAATATGTTATTTTTTTCATGGTTTTCATTGGCCACTTAAATTCAGTTGATCGTGTGTATATCGCCAAAATTTTTAACGTCTCATTGCGATACGAATTTATAAAAAAAATCGCATGCATTTTAACATCTCACTTCTACTAAATTTCAGATGAAGAAAATGGAGCAACGCATCAAATCGTTACAGAATGCCTCGGCGCTGAGTTGCGAAACCTGTTCAGCTGCGCTAAAGCGCCTCAAGCAGTTGGAGGAAGCATTGCAGGAGAGCCAGGCGAAAAGACAAGCGATGCTACGTCATTTGTCACATGTTGTGTAAGTTATTTGAAACAATAAATAAATCTTAAAGTTAAAATTAACAACCCAAACAAAACAATCCAAGGAGAAAAGCTGGTAACGCTTTAGCTTTTTTGGCTGAATAGAATTCGATAAGAAATCGATCTTGATTCGATTTGGTTTCAATCGATAAGGACCGTTCAAATTATACCCGCTTTAAAATAAAAAATAAAAACATGGAAATCAGTCCATCCTATTCAGTTATTTTGCCACGGATAGTTAAAAATGTAGGGCGCAAATTTCACATGCACACCCGAACAGGTTACTTATATTTGACCATGAGAGAAGCATGGTTTTTCTAAGTGCACCCCTGCTATAGGATATTATATACATTATAAAGAACTCAAAGCAGCGAGTAATACTTAAGACAATAAACTGGCACCTAAACTCAAAAATTGAAATAGTTTTAGTATTGCTTATAAGTGACAGAACAAAATAACAATCAATAAGATATTAATTTTAAGGCTTTGAAGTTGCTAGATTTTCAATTTTTATTGATAAACAATCAAATATAATCTTAAAAAAACATGTTTTTTTTAAATAAAAAGTATCCTATGTCCCGTCTAATACCTCTAAGAATATGTGTACAAAGTTTTATGATAGTCGGTTGAGTAGTTTTGGCGTGAAAGCGTAACAAACAAACTTACATTCACATTTATAATATTAGTAGGGTTAGCTGTATTGACTATGCCAGATTCACCATAATATTATTTTTCGTATCCGCCATTACACATGACTGTTGAATTCATCAATATCATTATCCAGTTACATTCAGTCCATTTCACTTATTTCAATTCGTACCAAGACATATTCATACCAACAATTTAAGTTTGAAATTGCAATGATTGTTTGTAGTATCGTTAAATTTCTTAGTTAGTTTTTAACTTGTCAATTGTTTGATCGTTAATGCGGTTAAATTTTACAAACGAAACGATAGCAATTAAGTTTTTCTAAAATGCAGTCAAGACATCTTGGAGCGTGCCATAAGCGAGAAGGATTCCGGGATAGCAGAGCTCGAGATGCAGGGCGTGCTGGACGAGAGCGAGACGGCTATACGCGACGCACTCAAGAGCGAAAGGGACAAACTGCTGAAAAGGCTTAAGATTGAGGTAAGATTAAGCATTAATTGTTACATCAATTGCATCAAAGCTCCTGCCAAAGCATTTCTATTTCAGTTTCAAAGCGACATTCTTTGCCTATTTAGCCTACATTGGAGGAACCGAGAGGTTCTGTCGAACTCAAAAGGGCACCAAGTGAAAATACTCCACCGAACCTAGCGTGAAACTTCCGAGCTTCGGTTTCTTGCTTCGGCAAATTCCAAGCGCCCAATCTCCACCAATTCCGCTTCGTACGATTTACGGAATCTACGGACGACTTCAGCCTTCCTCCTCGTATTCAAAGTACTATGGTTCTCTTCTCAGGGCTTCCTGCTACACCTTTTTACCAAAAATTGTCTGCGTTGAGCCCCGAGGTGGGATAGTAGCCGCGTCAGTGCAGCCGCCGGTTGCATTAAACAAACCTAACCTCAAACGAAACCTTTTTCAGAACGAGAAGATAGTGGAGTTCGAAAGGACAGTCCCTCAGGTGCAGGTGCCGGGCGCGCTGCCGCTGACGCTGGCCGACGAATTCCTGCCCGTCTGCGATGACAATGTAATTGTCTGGGTATCGTATTGTCTCTCCTATTGAGAATGGGCGTGGATAGAGTGCGCAATGTTGCGGATCAATGTTTCTCAACTTTCTCAAGGCCGTTGTTCATTTGTCAAAAATACATGGTTAATTAGAATGCTGCTTTTGTATTATGCGAACAATGAAAAATGTCACAACGCAGTTTTTGCATTTTTGTTTTTGCGCTGGATGCCTGCGTTTTGAACTATTGACTAATGTTGTGTTCTATTAGTGGCCAGCCTATACGTCCCCGGCATAAAACTGGTTTCAACTCATTAAATGGATCGTACAATAATATTATTATTATTAGTTAATTATAATTTTAAGAACAAATACTTTTAGAAATGTATTTACCGTGCTTTGGGTATTCTTTAAGTTTTACCTCTGAAGTTATAAGGTGCAAGAACAAACTACAGATCCAAGTTTACGTCTGTT
>DWKW01002307.1:0-11215 GCA_018250115.1 Doberes anticus
TGTCTCCCTTATGTTTTCTTTATATCGATGCATATTAAACGACGTTTCATTATATTCCGTTTATTATTTTGATTGTTAATAGCAAACGAGAATACGCGCCTGATGTGAAGTGGTTACTACGGCCCAGGTTCGCATCTAATCTCAAATAGGTCGGATGCCTTGTCTTCAGACAAGGCATGTGCCAACGTACGTATGCATTGCTACTCCTGAGGTCTGAGTTGTGATTCCTCATGTCCAGTGTATTCTGCCTAACCATACCCTTCAAACCGAAACATAGCAGTGCTCACTCTGCTGCTTAACGGCACAAATAGACTAATTCGACTAATTACAATTCGATATAAGACTCTACTACCATCATGTGTGGTAATAATGTTGGTTGATAATTTCAATAATTTCGTTTGGCTCTTATTACAGCAGGAATAATTGCAGCTAATCATGTTTGTTCCATCACCATTAACTGATGGAACAAATTGATTAACTCAATCTGGCTTCGAATTTTTTTATCTAACTCATTATAGCCATTTTTACAGGATCCTAGCAAAACCTGGCGTATGATGGGCGAGCTGGTCCAACTGTTGCAATTATCTGTGACAGCCACTGCACTCGCTCTGTACTACCTCATATACTGTTACATGCAACTCGTATACTACACACTCAGGAGTGCCTTGTACTTCCATAATGCTGACGGGTGAGAATATGTTGAATACTACCCTTGTCGGTATTTATTAAAAGATGTCTGCGAGTCATAGAGAGCATCGGAAAATACAATCGGATAGCGATAATAACATTAGTTAACACTGTGTGTTATGTTCTAGCAGGTATTACTAGAATTGAATTGTAGATTGAATTGTATGTCCAGTTTTACTCAAAGATTAAAATCATAGTTATCGCAGTATTTGAGTATGACAATAAATAACGCTTCATACTCATAGCCCCACTTTCGGATTACCTATGTTGTGGGCGCCATGGGCACATACAGACAATAATTTGTACCATCAGTACAGAAACAAAAATCTAATTTAATAATCAAAAGCTTGTATCAAATTGTGGTAGAGTCTTATGTTGATGGTGGTAGAGTCTTATGTCGAAGGCTCACCTGCGGCGGCACCACCGCCGCACCTATTTCTGCTGTAAAGTAGCAGTGTGAAAACTGCTGTGTTTCGGTTTGAAGGGTGTGGTTAAGCAGAAGACACCGAATGAGAGGCATTCCAACTTAGTCATCATGAGTAGCAACGCATACATATACGACCTCAGATAGGACTTTCGTCCCATTTGAGGTTTGATGTGGATGTCCACGGGCTACAGTGAACACTTAACATCAGGTGGCCTGCATGCCTGTTTGCTATTCTATAAACATTAAAAAAACAAAATCTGAGTAGCTGACCGGCATGTTGACCAATTATCGTTCTATGTGGATCGTCTTGAAGTACGAAAACCGCCAAATTGATCCAGATCGTAATTGAAACAATTTGATTTTGATGGTGGTATGTCGAAGTCTTGTTTACGTCGTATTTCTGCCTTAAAGCAGCAGTGAGTATTGCTGTGACTGTGTGAGTATGTGTGGTTTGAGAGGTGTGATTAAGCAGTGGACTGGAGGCATTTAGTAATAAACATCGAGATGCGAATGAGAATGTACCTGTAAATGTAAAATATAAGAAATTAAATAACGTTTATAAATGCAGAAAGATAGTAATTCTTTAATATTAGGTAAACATTTTAAAAAAATTTCGTTAAATGTCTCAATCTGATTTAGAGAAAAGCGAATAATTAATTTATTTGTTGTTTAATGAGTTTGAGACTTTGCTGATTTTATTAGATTCACAGTTAGATTTGGTTGATGATTCAAATTTTAGGAATTGAAAAGTAAATACTAAAGATTTTCTAGTCTGAAAAGTCGTCGATACAAATTATTTAATTAGTCTGTGAAATGTTTGTAGCGTGGGAAGCGTAAACACCGTTGTTACGAATATTAGGTTTTTTTTATGAAAGTGAAGTTAGAGTTGGTCCTGGTATTTGTCATCTGTATAAAGAATTCAAAATCAATTATAAAAGAGGTTTAAATTTACTTATACAGAGCCGCGGGCGGAAGTCTGGTTACACATGCATATATGTAAACCTATGTTACGCTTTAATCAATATTGAAATATTTGTGGTTATTCATAACCCATGGGGAAGATGCATGTGTCTGTACTGAAAGATTTGTATTTTCTTCATCGAACCACAACTAGGACGGAAGTCGGATCTGTGGTATCATGTGGATGCGTTGCTGCTCTTGAGGAATAAGTAGGAATAGCGCAGCAGGCAAGCCTTCGACATAAGGCTGAAACAGATGCTTAGTAAATTTCTACAACAAATAGTGTTCACATACAGCACATCCAGTAACACACTTTTGTGTTTTAGATATTTTAGTTTTTATTAATAGCAAAATTATACTTTCAGCAATAAATACAAAACGAGTTGCTTAAACTAATATTGTAATCTTTTGCTCTTAGGCCCATGAAGATTACAATAGGGGTGGTTACTGTGACCTCAGTTGTAGTTGGTTTCAACTTAATTCTTCGAATGGAACGACTCATTGGACTATTTCATTAATATTGACAAGGAATACATTAATTTAAAGTATAATTTTCTGATATGAAAAAGTCTTTAAAACATAAGCATTTGAACAACAGCCATGTATTGTATTGATGTATTTCCATCAATTGAAAACATTTCTTTTATTAAATTAATTGATTTCAATATTTATCTTTCAGTTTTTTTCCTTCAATAAAGTTAATAACAGAAACTTTATCATCTTCACTAGTTTTTATCGTCACTTTTAATTATTTGTTGGGTTTGTCAATTGATCGGGCGCGATTATACGGATTGACCGTAACGGCAGCGTTTGCACCTGGACATTGTTTTCTCAAGTGGTTTAGGATGCGATTAAGGCCCGTGCAAGCTACTGAGCCGAGAACTACGTGCGGGGAACATTGGATTGGGGCATTTCATAGTCGAAGAGGCATGGTGGAGGCTGTATACCCGCCACTTGAACATTGGACGTCGAGAGAGACGCGTGCGATACGCGATTTGATTGACGTAATCGCGAACTTATATACGCGAAGAACTCTGTGCATCCCGCAATAAATGAAACAGATGTTGCCATAAGTGTAGTGCGTACGTAAATGACAGTAGAACATAAAAAAGTGTCACCCGCGAAGTGTAACGTTTTGTGCAAAATGTTGTTTAATGTGAGGTAAGTGACACGGAATATTATTAGTATATTTTTCTAAAGAAATTTCGGATTTCTTTTCTATTTGATTTAGATTTTTATTTTTAAGCGTCTATTTAGGTAACTGGTTGGTTTAATTATAGTTAAGCGTCTAATTACTTAGTGCTATGCCTTTTTAAATTGCTTTCAGGAACAGTTTTATATTTTGTATTAGACACTTACCCTGACTCACCGTACTTAATATATCAACGACTGTTTAAGAAATTCTTTATGTAAATAAGCTAACACTTTAAGGACCTCCATTTATGCTAAAAGACTTTATAATGCGTTTATTTTTAAATATTAGTAACGTAATTATTGTGTAATGGGTAATTTGGGATAAGCATATCACTAGAACTGTTTAAAAGTAAGTATATATTAAAATCTTTTATTTATATTGATTTTGACTTAAACCTAAATTATCCCTCTTTGCCTATTTTTATTTGGACTTATAAAGAGGACGTCACTCTGTTTTAGTAAAAATGAGCATTTATTTACTCAAGGCTTCTTTTGTTGCATACTGTGTAGCGCTCAGTAGCTAACTGTCAAAGATTTATTTCGTATTGTCGAATAACTGGCGGGAAGGCGTCTCCTCGTGTCCCTCTGATTAGCAAAGGGCTCACAGGAAAAGTTATTATGGAGTTTCAAGCGGTCAAAGCTCTGCACTATGAGCTGAAATGATCGCGACTCCGGGAATGACAACAGATAGTTATTGTAAGCTACTGTGCCTAACAAGGCTAGCAAAGGAGGGAGCTTTATGCCTCGGGAGGATCCCTATTTGAACAGGGCAAGGGCGGAACTGGTGCGTTTGTCAGATATCCCAGAGGTTTTTTACATAAATATGCTGAGTGGGTGGTCATGGAGGGTTTTAGTCCACAATCTCTCCCCGAAAAAGGTCGCGGGTATCTTTTAGAAGATGTCCCCCAGAAACGTCTCTCTTTTCATCTTTTCATCGTCACAAAATGTGGCTCCGCCACAAAAAGACGCCTCGTTGATGAAGTCCTGCAGATGGCTAACGGCCTCGTCCTTCCATAAGTATTTGCAGAAACGGACGGCCGTTCAACCTTTCCGTATTCCCGATTCCAAGTACACTAGTTCTCTACTCGATCCTCATTCTCTTTCCACATGACCAAACTAACGTAGTCGATGGACCTTTCTATTAAGTGAATCGTCCACTAGGGTTTCTGCTTCTTTACTCTTCCATATCCTTCAAGTAATCGCGGGACATTTATAAAAAAATTGCATATTGCAAAAACAATATTAGTTTAATAGATTAGCGAAGTATGTAGGCAATGAAAAGAAGTGCCAACAAAATGGAAAGACATTAAAAATATGAATTCTGCGTAAAATTATGTTCGTACTAGTTCTGTGACCCCGCTACGCTTGATTGGTAAAATGCGTCTGTTACTTGCCTCAACACTATCGATCATAAATAATTTGAGTACCACATGAAAACCAAGAGCTAAGCTTCAACAATTAACTGACTATACGGCTAGTTAAATTTAAAACCTCAATTGTGAATGGGCTATCTATAGATTAAGAAACAGATTAAGATTCCAGTACTACTTATGTCTATTGAAATCTCTTAATTTTAAATAAAAGTATTCGTATCTAAAATTTGAAATATAATTTTGTTTGTGGTGTTCGTATTAACTCTACGGTAAAGCTCTGTATAGCTACATTTCCCTTGAGGTTTATTGTAATGGTTAGATACGAGAATTTGCAAATTTTAAGGTATATTTTGAAATCTGTGTATATTAAAGCGACTCATTGACCAAACAAGAGATCTCAAAAACTATAGAACTTGACCGATTAGGCAGAAATTTGACAAGTTGGTAGTTTGTGGCGAGACGTCAGCTAAGAAAAGACTTTGTGTTAGGACTATATTAAGGAATAATGAACACGATAGCAAATTTTGTATTAAAGTTCTGTTGTTGAGAGTCATGAAATTTGGTATATACGTAAAAAATAATACCGTAAAGTTTTTTTTGCCAGGGATAAATAGTCCAAAGAGGATTTCGTGCTATGATCCTCACGCTGGTATAACTGCGAGGCACAGCTAATTATTTGTATAAAAAAATTAGATAACACGAGAGCGTCACTATATTTTCACGAACAAAAAATTATGTGAAATCTGGCTTTTCAAATGCCACTACCATTGGGCTTATTTTGTTTTACATTGTAGACCTACGTTTGTCTTTTTAAAAAAAATCGAGTTCCTGATTAATGGTGGTAGAGTCTTATATCTAATGCTCGTCTGCGGCCGCACCACCGCTGTGTTTCTGTATGAAGGGTGTAGTTAGGCAAAAGACATTGGACAGGAGGCATTTCAACTTAGTCCTCAGGAGTAGCATCCACGTACTGCCTTAGATAGAGTTAAGGTTTGATGTGGATGCAGTGACCACGTAACATCAGGTAGTTTGCTATTCTGATAATATAAAAAAAACCCGGTCAATCTCGGACTCGCTTAGTAAAAGTAGTTTAGTTTAGTTTTTATAATAAAAGTAGTATTTTAGAGCAGAATGTGGTCAAAACTCTTGACTGGTGTTGTAATTACTTTTCGCGGCTGCGTACCGTACAAACGCAGCGCATGGCATGTGCTCATTGAAAATTAAGGCTTGGATAGAGCGTTGCGTAGCGGTTAGTTTACAAGCTATGGTGGTAGAGTCTTCGAAGGCACCACCATTGCACCTATTTCTGCCGTAAAACTGCAGTGTGAGAACTGCTATGTTTCGGTTTAAAGGGTGTGGTTAGGCAGAGGAAACCTGACAAGAGGCATTAAAACTTTGTCCTGATGAGTAGCAACGCCTCCACATATGACCTCAGATAGGACTTTCGTCCTAGTTGAGGTTTGATGTGAATGTCCATGGGCTGCAGTGACCGCCTACCTTAACACCAATGCTCGTTTGCTAGAATATTTAAATATTTTTTTAAAAATATCTTTAATCCTTGCATGTCTCAATGTATATTCGTTTTACATATGTTGCCTATTTTGTTCTTATATCGTTCCTAAGTATTATAATAAGTAAGTACTAAATTTAACTTCCGAGGTAAAGTAAGTATTTTTTTAAACATTGGATTCGTTATTATTTTTTAGAGCTGCTTTGTTGACACCTTTTGCAGTCTTTTTGATTATCGTTCGGGGAAACTCTATACGATTTAACGTAGAGAACATAACTATAGTCACTTTAATTTAATTTAAATTGGTCGTTTCACCTTAAGATATGTATGTGCGTATACACACCACCCTCCGTGGATCGGAGCTTTAATCAAAATCTTGACAAGATTTATATAATTGCTGTAATGGTACTCTGATTAATGATACCAATAAGTAGCGGTACGACGATTGCTCAGAATACCAACCGAGCTAAGACTAAGAAACAATAACTATTCAGTGGACACTCTTTGATATTTTTGATATATTAAACATATATTTTTGTTTACACCCCGTATGAACTTCGACATCAGGATAGCTGCCACATTTTTTGCAGATCTCAATATAATTCAGGACTAAAATAAATTGGCTTATAATCTCGGAACATATTCAAAAAATCTCTAATTGAAATTAAAGTATCAAAATATCTGTGACCTGTAGTTTTCAAAGTACATCAAATATCAATTTTTGTAAAAAAGTTTTTTTTTATGATCGTATGTGGATAATTTGCATCTCCTTACGTCTTAGTTAAAAGCCTTAGCTTAGCTGTGCACATTATATACTATACACAACATTTTTGTAGCTGTTTATTTACAATATACCCAGCTTCATCCATATATATTTTTCCGAGTAGTTTCGACCCTATCCTACATCATGTCGGAGGTCCTACATCATGTCGCTGCAAATAACTTAATCGTACCCTTCAAATCAAAACACAGCAGCGAGTATTGGTTTTTTACGGTAGTAATACTCACTGAACTCGCTTAGTGATCATTAAGCGGGTTCAATCCGCTATATTAAAACTGCAGCCTTATCCTCATAGAGCAAAGTGTAAAGCGCCGCATTGTCACACGACGCGTGGCGTGTCGCGGTACCGGTGCGTTCCGCGCGCCGCTCACAGCTTAGTCAGAGAGCCAACTAAGACTTTTGAGAAGGCTTGATAAGAGCTGAAAGTTAGGATTTTTTTATGCAATATAATGATTATGCAATTTTATGAATACATTTTATTCAACCACGTTATAGTGAGTTTATGAAGTTTCAATATGTAATCCTTTCTAATGTTGCCGGCTCCAACGATATTGCGAATTGTCACAGTAATTTTGGTTAAAATATTAACGGGTACATCAAATCTGTTATTATTGAATATCTACATTATATTTTAGAAAGTTGAAATTTACCACGAAAAGGTTGTGCATTATAATATAGTATAGGTATTAGCGTTATCCGTTGAGATTCTATAGCCAGGTATGTAGAAAGTTTTAACATTCAGCTTCTATTACCTACCGCATAACTTCTGTTGGCTCTTAGACTAGTTTATAAGTACCGCTCATACCTCAGCGATTTCACCCTTAAAGGTGATGAAGCGGAAATGCAATTGAAATGCCTCTACAACAATGTCTTGGAATGTCAGCCTTAATGAGCTTTTAAATTGTTTTTCTATTATAGGCAGGCTACTGCCTCATTTTTGGGAAAATGGTTTACTTCTTTCTAACTTTCTTATTAACTATTGTAGAAGTTAATAAGAACTTAATAAGTACAAATTACGTACATAATAAGATGAATAAGGTGTATAGTGTGAAGTTACTTATATTTTTATATTGAAAATATGCGATAAGGCATAACAGGTTCTTTTTTCATACCTACAATACCTTTTATTACATACACTACAACTTAACCAGAAAGTCAGATACTATCTGTTTTGAGCTAAAATTGTAATGAAACGAAATTGCTTATTTTAGGTTCAAAAGTATTAGGTACATCCAAATCATATTATGAAACGGAAGCCGTGATATTAACATTTAAAATAAAGTAACAAGAGGTTGCCAAACAATTTCCGCGTGTCATTGTAATGTTATTACCCGTTTAATATCGCTGAAATGTGTACTATAATATACAATTAAAACAATTAATGCTCCGGTGGCCTAGTGGCGGTGTAGAGGTGTCGAGGAAGTAGTAATGAGGTCACCACCGGAGATGTACGCGTAGGAAACGGCGCGAGGTCAAACGTTGGTTCCGAACGATGACTGCACTTATTTTGTGAACAATTTTCGTAGACAATACAAAATCCACTGATCCACTTGTATTGATATTGTACGATATATAACTAAAGTTATCTGTTTCAACAATTTACGTGCTTTCGAATCCATACTAATGTGCAATCAGTGATGAATGCTGTCAAAGTAATGCTAATTCTAAAACACAGAAATTGTTTACGTGTAATATACTAGTCATGTACGTGAAGACATAGGAATTTGTGGGTATCCACAATATATTGGACCTCCTGATAAATTTCAACTTATTCCTTAAAGTAAGAACGCACTCAGTAGTAGTAGTAGTGCGCATACACTTACAATCGATGATAGGATTAATTAAATTTAATGTATTTCTAAATTTAATATGTCCTTGTCCTGCCTACCCAATCAGAGAGTTATCAGTGAGTTTATGTATGTATGGATGTGGATGTCTATGGGCTGGGCTGTCTATTCTTTTCTAACTTTTTTTTCTTCTGACTTTAACATCATAACCTTGCCAGCAAATCGTTGACTTATCTCATAGTGAAAATATTAAAATTTGAATTTGACAATTAAAATTCGACAATTTGCCATAGAACCTAATCAAATTATTTTAAATTACGAAAATATGAAGAATTAAATCACAAATGTACCGGTCATTAGTAAACGGCCACCATCATCTTGACAAAAAGTAACATTTGCAAAAAGATTACCGTTTAGGTTTATTGTCGACGTTGAACTCCAAGAACCTTTTTTAGTAGCGCAACCGGTAAAACCATTTAAATACTTTTTGTCAGTGCCGATAGTTTCAATATGTGTCCAACTTTTCGTGCATTCTTTAAAATTTCATGTGTGCTTTCTCTTAACAATAAGGTTCATAAAGCTCAAGTATTGTGGCGCTGAGCGTTAGCGTTTATAACGTAATCGTAGACAGAACAAAAGACTTAAACGAGCGCGCTACACCGACTGTCGCTACCTGCTGACGATGTCACCGTTACGTATTTAATTTCTTTTAGAATTCTGTTAATGTATTTTATAATTATAAAAATTATGAAGCGGTTAATACAATACTGAGACTTACTTTTTTATGAATGTAGCATATTATGGGTAAGAGTATGTAAAATATAGAAAACAATATCCATGCATTGCTCGTGTGCTATGAATTTTAAGCTAAACAACAAATCGGGATGTAATATATGCGACATGAAACCAGCTAATTATGTTAAAGCGTAATTAATGGTAGTCGGCAACGTCATCTGTATCACGCAATGGGCAACGGTTGTTGGCGCCGATGCCGTAAACAAATGACTGGCTTACAAATTGAAAATTACGCCATGTCTCCTCGTCGATGCACGAATAACGGATTGATTTTTTCGGATGTCGATCACGAAGCCCAATAGCGATTATAACTGAGCTAACTACGGAGTTGGAACGTTCAGCTACGATTAATTGCGCTCCCAATCACGAATTGATCATTGGTCAGAGTTCAGCGATTGCGACTGGAACTGGTATTTGCAGTGCAATGGTCTTACGCTTGTTGCATCGCAATGCAGTTAAATGCTGTTTTAGTATTTTTTTTAAAGATTTTGTTTTATTGCTAGCTTTGGGTTTTATCTGTTCGAGTTTTGTAATCGGTCTTAAACTAATTTCCCGATTAGCTAGACTCGAAATTTTTAAGTTAGTTCAGATTCGGATGTCAATACAATTAGTGTATTTAAAATCTTTTGTTTTTAATTTTTCTATTTTTCGGTTCTTTTAAGTTTCTCTAGGTTTCGCTTTCAGGAGTTAATATCTTAATATGTTGGTTATGTTTGCATTTTGAATTCTTTAGATCTAGGTATTGATTTCTATACTCACAAATATATTCGATTTCGAATCGATTCGATGTAGAAAAAATATTCCATCAACATCAACAAATCCATGAATCTGTACCAATATATACTTATAGATTGCACAGACTCCGAAAATAAGATAATACTCCAATCGATCAACGAACTGCATCAATACAATTTCAATAATAAATAAAGTTTTCAATTTTATAAAAAAAATAAAATCATACGATTAGACGTAATGACGTTAAATGATAAAAAATCGCATGTAATAAATTTTGTTTACCGCACTGTTTTCACAACAGTTTCAATCATCATCTGTGTAATTGTTCAGATTATCGAGACGTAATCAGTAATTGTGGTTGGTTGATTTTCACATCTCGATTGTCAAATACTTTGGATGAAGGATGAAGGTTACGCTTCGGTGAAGTTGGTGAGGTTCAGTGACTTAAGGCCTGGGAAATCATAAAGATAGATGTAGTTGGTTCTTAACTTTGACTGATTACATAATGAATTAAAAGTTATAACTGTTCGTTTTGTTTATAAGTAACGTACTTAACGTTTCTAGAGAATTTATACAATGTAGTATTACGTCTCATTTCTTTACTTTACCAATAAACTTAAACAACAAAATGTATCTTCAACTTCAAGATAAATTGAGTTTAAAATAATTTTTAACCTCACAATTTTGATGCTCATTGGTCTGTTGAATTATTCTGACCGCAAACATATTTTGCTTTCTAAATGTGTCGAGTTTTTTAAAAGAACAAACGAAAATTCATAAAGACATAAAAACAGATGGGGTATAAGATAAAACACACATAATTCCGTTTTATTATATTGTGCAAGACAAGTTAAATACGTTTATTATTTAACTATCATTCATATTTTTTTATATAAGCAGAATAGCAAACGAGCATGCAGGCCACCTGATGTTAAGTGGTCTCTGCAGCCCATGGACATCCACACC
>DWKW01002308.1:0-11215 GCA_018250115.1 Doberes anticus
CGACTCCACTCTGGCTGGCGATATGTGGGGGGCCTGTTCCTCTCAGCCTCCACTCTGCCTAGGAACAGGGGACCTTCCTGGAGCGTTCAGGTCCATGGTAGTGCTACTCACCAACAACTTTCCACAACCTTGTAACTCCATGCGGGGTTATTATTGTTTTTATATAAACAAAAGATTTCACTGCCTAATTAGGATTAGAAGTGATTCACTCAAAAACTATAGAGCAAATTTTTATGAAATTATATGGTATAAATAATAGAATATATAAAATAGCCCCACACAAGGATTCCCTGTGTCACAGATTCCATGGACACACATAGAAAGAAGTACACAAACACCCAAACCAGGCACACAGTAAAATTTCTACCCATTGGGAATCAAACTCTCAGCACAGCAAACAGTGAACAGAAAAACAACTATGAAGCAGTGTGGCATATAATGTGTATGTGTGTGGATAAAATGTACTTTTTAGGTAAAGACTATTGAAACTATTAAATTAAAATTATTAAAAAAGTTAATAAAATTTTATTACAAAAAAAATTCAACTAAGTTCTCATAGGATTTTATCCTCATTGAAAATAGTAAAATCAGCTAGAATTGTGAACAAGAGTAGCAACATATTTACTTCCTAGCCTATGTTTGCAAAACCTAGTAGAATATAAATATTATTCTGATGAAATAAAACACAGATGATTTATTTTTAGCTAATATATAGTACAGTACCTTTCAAATGCTATATAACTTACAGTTTCACTCTTTATATTTATGTATGAGTAGATGATGATATAATACATGCATATATGAATACTAAAAGCTTAAATGTCAATATTAAGTCGATAAGATAAATATTCCTTAGTTTAGAATTATAAGCCACTTCCCGTTAAACATACAAGAAACATTGTTCCGAAATCATGCTCAACCTTTAAACAGCGTAGGCACAAACATAGAGTGATAACTAACCTGATGTAACTTTTCAATATCAATCCCAGCCAACATTGACACAAAAAGCACTTTTTTAGACAGCACATTTTCAGGCAGAGTATCAAGACATCCCTTTATAGCATTATGCAATGCGCCTGGTTTCACACCCAAAAACACCACATCACAATTACTTAATACTTCACCATTTTTTGTGGTAACATGCACTCCTAACTGCTTATGGAACTCTAAATTTTCTAAGTGTGGTCCAGAAACCCAAATATTTGAGGGTGGATATTTACCTAGAATTTAAAACATTAATGAGAATTGTAAATTCACTAAGACTCCCATGTTCAGTATTCATGTTTAGCATTCATTTTAAGGCTAGAAACAGTTACTGTCATTTGTACAACTGTATTATTTTTTATTGTTTCCTTATCAAATATATGCTAAATTGGAAGCTAGTGGTTAAGAATCTCGACCACCCGCTCTGGTGGGAAGGGGTTCAAATCCCAGCATGCACCTCTTAATTATCACTTGCTTTAACAGTGAAGGAAAATAGTAGGCACTGATCTTGATCAAACATGAGAAGGCCTTGAGCCATAGTCCATCAGACAAGAAATATGTGGATTGCTAGATTTCACATACCTTCCAACAACATTGTGGAGAACTTTTAGGCATGCAAGTTTAGTTCTTTCAATTTTTCCCTTCAGTGGAAAGCAAGTGACAATTGGTCTCTTGTTTGGTCATATCTTCAGTCATTCAAAATATGAGGTGCATACTAGGATTCTAATCCAGATACACTAGAAGGAGAGGCTAATTTCAAATTAGTAGGCTATCTCTCCTTTTGTTGATTAATCAATTTAAATAAATTTTAACATTAGATTTTTTATTCATGCATTGATTTTAATTCAAAACGGCAAGACTAAAGTTAGGTACCACATGAGGTTTTTAATGTTAAATTCAATGAAAATTTGCAAGAATAAATTTCAAAAGCAAATACTTTACCATACTTGAAAATTCCCTTAATTATAGCTGTTGACATATTTCCGCCTCCAATAAATCCTACATTTTTATTAGACATTGCTGAAACTAATTTAATAGCCAGTGTTTTCCTCACACTCTGACTGAAACTCCTGAAATGTTCAGGTGTGCCCAATTAAATTCTAGGTTAGTACAAAAATAATCAAATGAGTTTAATTCCAGATATTAACGTATAAATATTACAATCTTTGACAAAGAAAAAAAAATTAAGTTAAATTAAGTAAATAACAAATTTTTTGTAAATTTTTTTGGCTGTAAAGTATAGCAATATAGGCAAACCCCAGCTACTTACTTAGTGCTTTATTTTAAGATTTGACATTGACAAGACAATTGACATAATATCAGAAAGGGAACCGGCGTACATAGTGACGTTTTACTGTCCAAGTCGCGCCGCCTATCTCACTGCCCCAAATGCTATAAAATACCATCCAAAACTTTATATTATTATCCATCCATAATATTTTTTAAATTTAACATACAATAGATGTGGTTTCGAATCACAAACTCATGCTTTATCTCCAGTTAACATATCCGTATTAATATAAAAAGACCTGGCAGATCGTTAGATTATACTTAAGCGCTATAGATTATTCATGTTACATGTATCATATTTTTTAGCCAAGCTATCACTGAATTAGGTACCATGTTTCGGTAGATTTTAAGATGAGAGACGAAATAATAGCTAAAATATCCTTCATACGTAATGAATCTTTAAATACTCATATAATATTTACAGTATATACATATTAACTTCTAAAAGCTTGCACACATTAAATACATTTTTCTGTGAATAACAAAGTTCTATTAATATAAGCAAGCACTATAAATCCGACGTTCATTATTTACCGTTTGTAAATGCGCTACCTAGACGGTAGGTTATTAACCGCGGCTGAACCAAATGAGCTTGGCGTTTAAGTAGACACAAAAATAAATAGTTATGGATAATTATTAAAATTTAATAAATTGCCACCAGCGAATTTTATTTTTTCATATGCTTGGCTACGTCCATCTAGCACGAATGTTATACGCGGCGTCTTGTGCTTAACAGATGAAATATTTTTTTTGGTAGATTTAATTATTGTTGATAAGATTGTTGTTATTTAAAACGAAAGTAGTTTTTATCTAAAACGAAGATGGTTGTTATTGCTCCAATTCAGCATAGATTTAAGTTTTATAATCCAACAATGATGTTCATTTTTTTAATATTGTGGCCATTTGGTGGCGTATGCTAGTAACGCGCTATGGTAACACTAGCAGTTTCAGCAGTTTGTGGCTTCATTTTCGAGGGTGAGGTGTAGGAGTGTTGTTTTAATATTTTGGTGTCGTTAATATTTTTAAAATGCTGAAATAGTGCTAGAATTCGAAAAGTGCTCAAATATGTGTCGTGATAGTGACTCATTTAATTATAGTTTGATTGAAGTGTAGTGTCCAACATGTTTCGATGTATACCTTTGTTCAAATGTAATCGCCAAGTGGAATGTGTAGACAAGCGGCACTGCTCGTTGCCAACAGTACCTGAAGAAATTTTGCGGTATTCCAGAAGTTTAGAGGAGCTGTTTTTGGATGCTAACCATATACGAGATTTGCCGAAGGTAAGTTTTATCTTGTGCTTAATTACATGTCAGATACAATCGTGGGCGTTTACCTTATCACTAGGTGTAAATAATATCAATGGCTATATACCCAAATTGCGCCCAACTTTACACAGCTTAAAAAACGATGAAGTTTCAGTAGTTTTATGAGAATGATAGTGGGCACATGTGTTTTAGTGTAGATTTAAGTATTTTATTGTTTCACCTTTTCTAAAATAAAGTGAATAGGGCAAAAGTAGTAAACAACCCCTTTTGATACACAAACATAATAATTAGAACAGTAAGTATGTGTAAAAAGTATGAAATATAGTGTTTCAATTCAATTCAAAACAGTTTGTGATGCTAATTGTTGCTTATGTAGTGCACCTCTGAATAGTTTTGTCATACTATGGTGATACTAGGAACAACATTATTCGAGTATCTATACTATTGTGAAACTCACTGGGCAGTATCTGTAAAAAAAAGATATTTTTTAAGATTTAACTGATATTGACTATTTAGGAGTCTTCTGAACAATAAAAAAAAATGGTCTGTTTGCCAATCACTTGAACACTATTGAATATATTTGTATCAGCCTTTTACAGTTGAAATATATTTGCTTGAACTAGACTGGTACAGTAGCACCAGGGATACAGGTTGACTTCTCTGAATTCTGTGCTGTCAAGTATGTGGAGGACAATTAAATTGTTTTTTTACTGAAGTGGCAGCAATGTCGTTTGTTGGTGTCTATATATATAGTCAGACTTATATCCTGCTATAAGTTTGTACAAAATTGGTATGTTTTAGAGGTCAGTTAGAACCAGTACAGTTTTATTTCGTTGTTATGTGGCAAAAGTAAGTAATAACATAACATTTATTGAATACATTCAGTTATCTTAAAATAATAATTTTTCCTTTTTTATTTTCCCAAGATGTCTGTTTCTCTATAAATACAATTTTAAACTGAAACTCATACAAAAAATTAAATACAAAAATTCAATATTTATTTATACATCAAACTTGTCTTTAACTCATTGTAATAAACCAGTGTCATCATCATATTGCAATAAATTAAAAATATGTTGGTATCAAGACCTATCTTAGGTACCCTCTCACTTTATTCACACATTTAGGGTAAAGTTATTTGAAGATTGTTGATGTAATAGTAAAATATTATTTGAAGTTCATTGATCCTAACAAGCAAGCAGTGATTGGCAAGCATCCGTATATATGTGAAGTCATTATGTGTAGTATAATGTGTAAAAGATAATAGTAAAAATCATTTCATTATGTGTAACTGTTATTTTTTACATCTGATACAGTATAATAAAAAAATTAAACCCTCACTTGAAGGATCATTGTGCTTTTAAAAATATCTGTGTCATAATTACTAGGGAACATATTTGTATACTATGCTTGGTATGTACTTGCATGCATGTATGGTACATAATTAATAAATAATTATGGTGTACCTATTTGTAAAAGTGTGATGAACCTTTTACTTTAATCTTTACAGCAAAAGTAATTGAGTATGCTTTAAAATTTCAGTAATCTATTATTTACAAGATTTGATAATCTTTTAAAATCATTATTGTTACTAAAGTTTAACATTAAAAATCAGATTTGCTGGTTTAACATTATATAAACATCCATCACCTGCTTAGATTCTCTGTATTCTAAGTACCACCTAAAGATATGAACACAAATCTAATTTCATCACTTTTATATCAAACCCTAGACTGTTTGCATGCCAGACGGGCATGGATGATTACTATTATGTGTCATTCATTGAAATTAATTTGATCAGACAATGCCAGGTAGTGAATATATTTCAAATATACAGCTGAATGTCTGTCTTTTTTATTATTCATATGGAATAGTAAACAAGCACACAGGCTACCTGATAGTGAGTGGTCACTGCAGCCCATGGACATCCACATCAAACCTTAAGTAGGACGGAAGTCCTATCTGGGGTTGTATGTAGATGTCTTGCTACTCCTGTGGACTAAGTTGGAATGCCTTCTGTCCAGTGTCTTCTGAATAACTACACCTTTCAAACCGAAACGCAGCAGTTCTTACACTGCTGCATTACTGCAGAAATAGGGGCTGCAGGGCAAGCCTTCTGCATAATAAGCTCATATGCGTGGTGAATATGGTGGTAGAAGAGCTATCCGCTTGTTTGCAGAACGCACAACGCGGACGCGCCGAATAGCTGCAGTGCTGCAACAAGCTGCCCCTGTTCTTCTAAATTGTTTATTTATAGATAGACCTGAATTAGATATATTTTTTAGTAGTCTGAACGATTTTGTAATCATTACTAAATGTTTTTTGAGTTCATGTAATGCTTTAGGTTAAGCCTGTAAATTACATGTAAGTTGTAAATAAATAAATAAATAATAATAAATAAATAAATAAGACTCACCACCATCAAACTGTCTTATTGTATGACATATTGTAATAAAATATCAAATTTTTTAATTGTAATTTTTGAAAGATACTTATATATTCTTAAAAATCATTAAGTTAAAAGATGAAAGTAATAGTTTGAATTAGTATGTGGAATTTTGAATAATGAACCTTGCTTGTCTATCAATTACATATCAAAATGCAACTTTCAAATTCAGTGGCCTAGCTTTTTATAGCTCTGGGAAACAACACTATATTTATGAAAGCAGTAAATTTCTTAGAGAAATAAGTAGTAGTACTTTGTATTTTTTCCTTCCTTTCTGATGTTTTCTGTGTACATTAACTTTAAATAAGAAATAATAATAAAGTTCATTTTATAATATTTGTGGTAGATAGGCAGATGGTTCATCTGATGGTCATTAATTACAGGTACCAATTGTCATTTGCAAAACCAGTAAAATCATCAATGCATGGCTAGTTAAAAGTACTATTTTTTTTAACAACCTTTGGGAATACTCACAAAGAAAATAATTAAACAAGCAGGGTTTAGATTAAATAGTTTAATTAAAATGATTGTAACATGCATTAGTGCAACTACAACTTAGTCATATGTCACATTAGTGAAGTTAAGTCAAGTGAGTAAGAGAAGGTTTATGTGCACTACATAAGCATAAATATATTATATTATTGATATATATATATATTATATTATTGATGTGACATCAATATAAAGCTTAATATATTCTATACACCTGTGACATTGTCGGCATATGTTTGTAAAAACCAAGGAAACCATTTTAATCAAATCCTATTTATGTATGTAAATCTTATTTCTGAGGGCCAAGGTGTAGCTCAGCTTCTATTGTACCAATCTTATTACAATTTATGGCAATATTAAAGACTTACCATATTTGTTTAAACTCTGTAAGTCAGATTCAGGTCAGTTGTTTTTGTGTGATTGGTGAACAAACATACATATTTAAGTTGAAAAAAATATTTTTTTTTTGTAATAATTGACCTCATAATTAACAATACTAATTAATTTTACAGAAATATCTTAAATAGTATCATTTTAAATAAAAAAATCTTTTTTAATAGAAAATATATTTTTATAATAGTTTTGAATATAATTTTATATTAGGGTACATATAAAAAGCAGGCAAGTTTTGTAAACAGAACTGCAGGTGACATGTTGTTTGGTAAATGAAGTACATTTACCAAATGAATTACACAAGTTTTTAAGTAAGATTTGTTTTTTTTATTTAAATTCTTATTATTGTTACTATACGAAATCAATATAATACTTATGTTTTGCTGGTTTTGTTCTGAAGATTCTGCAGATCTGTGTCCAAATATGTTTTTTTTTGTTTCAGAATTTCTTCAGACTTCATCGGCTTAGAAGATTAGGATTAAGTGATAATGAAATACACAAACTTCCGTCAGATATACAGAATTTTGAAAATTTAGTTGAGCTAGATGTATCTCGAAATGGTGAGTAAATTTTTTTTTTAATGATGAATACTCAGTGACATAAAGTACCATGTTCCTACATAATAATCAGTTCATATTCATAACAGCATCAAACTGTGAAACTCCTATTGGAATGTTTCGAAATATGTACCGGATGTTGGAATGTTTCCACTGGATGCCTCACAGAAAAGGCATCGAACCTTACAGAGAGGTGAATTTGACGCTATTCGTATGCGAGTTGCATACTGATCCGTCGCCCGCATAGCTGCTCGTACTGTGCAGGTGCGAAAACATCGCGAACGAAATATCGCAAAAAAAGTTTATGCAATCTCTTCAGAACAATGTTGCAAGCTATGAGAGAATAAAGATGCCTTTTTTGTAATTTTTTATGCTAACTAGTTGATAGACCAGTTATCAGGGACTTGTAAAAATTTACCTTTAAATTAACTCAAACGTTTTCTAATATTTCGTATAATTTCTGTCCATAGATAGCGAAGATAGTTAATGCGGAGAGCGTATTGTCTTGAAATCAATTTTTTATCAGCTTACAGACCTAAAATTTTACAGAACTTTAAGACACAAAAGAGATAAAATTATTGACAAATTTGTTGTTGCTAGCTGAAGGAACACGCTTCTGGCTCTATTTGCAATAAAATGAATGGGAAAGTAAATAAATATATTCTAGCTAGTTTAGATTCACCGAGAAAAGACATCATTAAATTTAACACCCAGTTATGTGGGCTGAAAGAAAAAGAAGAAACAAGTTTCCTTAGCGTTTGGTATATCAAAAGGAAAATCGGAGACCTTGTTGTCTATCTGTCTGTTTGTCAAGACCCTTTTTTTGACGTATGGATGACGTAATAAATTATACCTAAATCTTATACCAAATACGATCTCTATGTGCTGTAAACAACGCAATAAAAAAATATGGCCAATTTTGCAGCATATTTGAACATTCGAAAATAAATCAAAATGTTATAGGGAACGGGAAATTGTATTTCCCGTTCCCCATAATCGTGAATTTTGACAAAAACCATACATGTAAAGGAAAAACAAATATTTGGATTAAAAACTTCCATTTGAAGTTGGAAAATTAGCCATGACGATTATTTATATGGGAAAACAATATTTTAACTAGAAAGTTAAGTTCGTCTTACAACCCGACTATCTTTTTATGTTTATGAAATGTAATTTCGGAACTTTTTACTATCAAACACGCGCGTTTTTTAATGCAAAGATTTCAAGTCAATAGATAGACTACTTTTCGATTTTTGTAAGTACTGAATTTATACAAATAAAGATTGTATTTAACATTTTAGATCTTACTTTTTGTCAAAATATTCCGTGTGGTTATCAGTATTTGATATTAGATTTATTAAGTAGAATATATTAGACAGGTACTATTACCACTACTTTTAAAATCGATGTTGCATATTACTGTAATTATTACTTAATCACACCAATTATTTTATTGACTTCGATTATTACGACTTACGATTGTTCGCTATAATCAGAATCCAATTCAATTTCCAGAATTGCTGTAGCAATAAGCGTTATTGAAAAGGAATTTTATAATGTTCCGAACTGTTCCAATCTCTGGTTTCCTTACAGTTTCACCTTATACTGATTTTAAACCAACTAATCAATCTTAAATTCATTCAGAACTCGCTCTGAATTCCAGGGTATCTTCCTAATACTTCTATAACCAAAAACGAAGATGTAAAAAATATGTTTGCCGAAATATTACTATGTACTCTTCCATATAAGTAATATATCACTCGGTAACCTCAATGTATAAATATAACGATAATGGCCGTCAATTGGGAGCAATACAATAAAATTAAATACATCTGAACGTTTTTCAATGTGTTACATGAGTATTATTATGTTCGTGTTGTGTTGCTGCTATTTATTTTTATGACAATATGATTTCACGACGCGCTAACAACGTTCGAGTTATAGATGAATCCTTTCCCACATACGGTCAAGCAATGAAATGAACTTCCTCCTGCGGTTTTCCCACAGTTGAATCGTACGAGATTCTACTATAATGTTCCCCTTTTCGTAATTCAATTCTTATAACAGGCTTGTCAACGACCTCAGTGACCACGCTGATTCCTGTGGTAAAAATTAAAAATTTAGGACCCTTACATATGAGCGGAATTTTATCGACATCAGAGGCAATTGCACCCTTTGCCGGCTGTTATCGGCTAAGCGCTACTTGTATGTAAGAGCCCTTATCTTTGTGGCACTATAAATTTTATTATTAGAGCATTTAAAGAGTATCGTAATTACTAAATAGTATCAAACAATAGTTAACAAATATGGTTTTCTACGCTACGGAATTTGATGCGGTTAATTTATCATTTAAAGAATTTCTTCCGGAAGGTTTACAGTCACACATTCTTCATCTAAAAGTTATAAATAGCAGTTTACATACATATTACATAGCAGTAGCAGTTTACATGGATAACATTTGCTATACCTTGAGATACACAAAAATTATGTACCTACTGATAAATTATAGGTAATTGTGTAAATAACAAAAACATATTTTTTTTTATTCTAAAATCTTTACGAGTGAAGCCGCGGACATCGTCTAGTATGCTGTATTTACTATAAATACTATAATTATTAGTCTTTTTTTTTGTTACGAGTATTTTAAACAATTTTACGAAAACAACAAGAGGGAACAATGCAAATATAATTTATATCTATGAGTATAACTATCTATAAGTTCAAATCTCATATTTACTATGGTATTATGTGTCTACGGTAGGTTTTTATTCACACATTAAATAGTACAATCAATTTACAAGTGCTAGCACGAGGACAGCAACCTATTTACATACGACATGTTTTATATGGTGTCGGACGCCAAAGTTATGTGGCTTTAGTAACCTATACGCCCATACCTATTTTTATAAAATGATTACATTAAGAAATATTTTGTGCATTTTATGAAATACTTACAGTGACAGTGAATTGTATACACAATATTAGACATTTAATTTGCAGAATAACTGTTGGCCGTTGTTTTTTTTCATCGAATTTCTGGAACCAATGAACGACCACTGTCAAAATTGTTAAAAAAATTATCATATCTTGTGGAAACATGAACTCTTGTTCATGATGAATTAACTTTTACACTACTATTGATCTATCTAAAGTACTGTGGTAGACAAACATTAAAAATAACCCTTAACCAACTACCTCTAATTTCCGCCTATGAACCACCTACTCTCTATCATGGTGTCTGCTGAGCCTTTGATTTGGTATTAATAGAAAAGATGTACCAATGAATAAAATACTCGGTTATAATCTTAAGTTTAGAAAAAAACCTTAATATTTTCAAGACTTCACGTAGAGATACCGGAGGAAAATGAGATAAACTAAAAATAACATTTGAATTGTGTTGTTCTTATGAATTATGTAACTTTTTTTTCTGTACACACAAGCAATTTTTTATACTACGTAAACTCGTACAATAACTGTGAGGGCCATTTTGTGAAACTAGGCTGTTGTGAAGAGACGGTATCTGAATTTTCTGACTGAAACCGTTAGTTTTGCTTAATTAATTGATTCAGACTCAGATTCACGATCTTTAAGCTGCTCATGACCAATACGGTCTGTCTATATAAAATAAAGAATAAAATAATATAAAGAAGACCATTGCTATAGCCATCTTGCATAATTTTCGTCAATATTTTATATTAAAAAATAAAATCGCGCCAACTTCTAAATGCGACTCTAAAACTTTGTAAAGCGTTTGTAAAACTTTGCGACACACAATTTGAATTCAAATT
>DWKW01002309.1:0-11214 GCA_018250115.1 Doberes anticus
GCTGCTTTACGGCAGAAATAGGTGTAGCGGTGGTGCCGCCGCAGGCGAGTCTTTGACATAAGACTCTACCACCATCTTAACAACCACTAGATATATTACGTCCATAGATATAACATATGTAAAGCGACGACGACAAGCCCTAATAAACTACGTCAGAACAATATATGCACACAACATTAATAATTACACATCAGTAATTCTATATGCACAAGCTACGAGGTCTGTGGTTGAAATGTGTCACCGTATGAAATTGTGCTTCTACATGTAGTCTATCTGTATTACTATAAAATTATAACTGGGCCATGTCTGTACATTGAAGATGTTTTTCAAAAACATTTCATTTCGACTATTTAGTGGTCTCTGTTAATTTATCTGTTTGTACGTTTGCTCGCCAATCGCGCAGAAACTGCTGAATAAATTTTTATGGAACTTTAACAGTTCAAAAGCATAATTATAGTTTCAACAAAGTCGGCAAGTAAAACCAGAAAAACCAGCTTGATCTCTCCGTCGTAGTAAGCACCGTCCTGTCCGCGGGAGGTCAATAAAAATGGTATTGTGTTTTTTTCAGTCACAGACGCAGACGAAGTCGCAGGTGGAAATGTAGTTATATTATAGTAATTGTTTTGCTTTACAGATTTCGGTTTAGCCAAAGAATATATAGACTTAGAGACAAACAAACATATACCATATCGGGAGCACAAGTCACTCACTGGGACTGCGAGATACATGTCAATAAATACACATTTAGGAAAAGGTGAGTACATTTATACTGAGTGTTGACTAAATGTTAGATCTTTTATGTCCAGAGAGTGAAAACTGTAATAAAAAGTCTTAAGACGGTAAAGCCCGTTACTGCAACTATTTCTGCAGACATACTGATATATGAGGCATTCGAATTTAGTCCTCAGTGTTTCCTTATTTTATCTTTAGTATAATTAAAATAATAATAAAGTTTGGCTGTAGTTGTCTATGAGCTGCAGTGATATTGACAACTTAGGATCAAATGAATAATCGCAGACATTATCCCATTCCTATTCAATTAAAAAAAATAACACGTTTTTTTTTATACAACCATTTAGTGCACATCCGTACGTACCAACAAATGACTACAAAAACCGCGTTGTTTATAAGTCACAGTATACATTTGATTAAATATACTAAATAATATATATTACAATTTTTGTACTCTACAGTTATTTCATAGTATTGCGTCAAAAATATTTATGGATTTTAGCTATTTGTTGGCATCGTAATGGCTATCTAAAAACAATTCAATAATATTTAATTGTAACAAATAAACAACAAATAACAACACTAAATTGTTAACAATATTGTAATATAATTGTTATGTTGTTATTTTCCAGAACAATCTAGACGCGACGACCTAGAAGCTCTCGGGCATATGTTTATGTATTTTTTACGTGGTTCCTTACCCTGGCAGGGTTTAAAAGCTGACACACTCAAAGAAAGATACCAAAAAATCGGCGATACCAAACGTGCTACGCCAATTGAGGTATGTAATTAATTTACATATTTTACTTTTATTTATTCATCCCAGGGATTACAGCTCTCAACTTAAAACCGTCCAACATTGAATGAAGGGGCATGTTTCAACAATGCTAACCCATTGTTCTCCGGGAAGTACTATCCGTATGTAAACCGTGACCTAAACAGATAGATGGTGTCACATAACGCTATTAAAAATTATGTAAAACTGGTTGCTATTAATTTGGAAATAAATAAATATATTCATTAAAAAAAGGGGAGAAGCAATATTAGGCTGCGGCGGCACAACCTATAAACCTATTTCTGCTGTAAAAGAGCAGCCGTTCCGGGTTTAATCAGTCCTTGAGATCGACCAAATTTGACGTGTTTCAAATCACTTAAATTGTACAGAACAGAGACAGTCGGAAAATGTTACCTTAGCCATGATATGAGGTTACTGTTTTTCGAAAAAAAAAATCTATGAGTATCTGCTATTATGGGTATTTAATTATAGTAATATTTAGCTGAACAAACATACTATCAAGTACCAACTGTGATTAAGTGCGTTTGATTGAGAATGATCGACACAAATATTGCAATAAAAATCAATCATTCAATATTTTTGTTCTGTTCTAAATAAGGTTAAGACTATTAACTTTTTTGTCAAAGAATAAACGTAATCTCCTTTAAAATATCATACACCACCTACGGGTGATTATTCTCTCCTACATCTCCTAAATTATACTAATATATATAAATATATTTTATTGGTTTCCCGGAAACAGCTCTAAAGATGAAATTTTGTAATTAGATCATGTTTTACTTTCCTTATCAAAATAGGTGACCTGACAAAATCGGTTTTGACACTATATAAATCCAATGCTGTCTCGCTATTCCATAAGATATTGTGGTACCAGTAGTGCCATCTGTTGTTGAGTAGCTAATGTATTCACACTACACTATATTAGCAGCAGCCTCACTGGTCGCTATTATATTTTCTGCTCAACAATAGATAGCACTACATTTAAGATGACATCAGATTTCCAGGATAGTCTTCGAACGAAACATCTTATTACGACCGAAGCCTGGTACTGTGTATCTAAAATGAACGCAATTCAATGAAACATCTGACGACCCGTGTTGCGCCGTGGTCAACGTGCGGTATGCCGTTCGGAGGCATACCGCACGTCGAACCCAGGGCGTTCGATTCACGGCGGGACAGAAATTTGAATGATGAATTTAGATTTCTGTACCTGATCTAGGTGTTTGTGTGCTTGTTTCTTGTGTCCATGGCACCTACGACACAGGTTAAATCCTACTGTTGGGCCATGAGTGTGAAACGTTATTAAAATAAAATTCGAAATCCGCAGGTGCTGTGCGAAGGCCATCCCGAGGAACTGGCGACGTACTTGCGTTACGTTCGGCGGCTGGACTTCTTCGAGACGCCCGACTACGACCAACTGCGTCGCATGTTCCGCGATCTGTTCGAGCGTCGGGGCTACGTCGACGATGGCGAGTTCGACTGGACCGGCAAGACGATGGTAAACAACTCTGTCGCATAGACACGCAACTGCCTCAAGTATTACCCCCTTACCCCCCCGTGCCGTCAACCGCCGCCAGCACTAACGCTTGCACCTTCATATGTATATAATAGTTTTACGCTTTGATACGAAACGATCTGACAAAATAAAACTATAATAAATACGTAATAATGTGATGAAAGAAAATAATCTTCTTTTTCTTTCTTTCTTTATCCACGTTAGATAATTCGGTCCCGCCGTATTACCGATCCCAGGGGATTTTGAGATTGAAAACAAACAGTTTTGGCTTGTAAGGAAAAATCTGTTATTATATTCGTTTTACCTGATTTAGTTATCATGTGTCCACGATATAACAAATCATTGAACTAAGTAAAATAAAATATCTGCAAAAAGTACCGACTTTTAGTCTCAATATTAAATGTCAGTCAAATCAACTCAACTCTAGACTAGTTATAGAATAAGAATTTACACGAATTCCCTTAAAGAATAAAATAATCTATGGTCCTTTTGCAACATAGTAAACTGAACTAATTAAAGGATCGATATCAGTTCACATAATATAAATTGTTAATAACGAAATACCGGCTTTGTGAAATTTTACACCGATATTTAAGGGACTGGAAGTGGGCCTACCTGAATCCCGAGATTTGGGATCCCGAGATCGAATCCTCTAATCCAAATACATCCTCATAAAAGACGTCAATCATCATTTTGATCATTCCTGTCCTCTACAATTATTGTTGCCAACTTTCAATGTCTTTATGACTTCCTGTACAAAATATAATTTAGCAACCAATAATCCATTGTGACATATTGATAGCATGCATTATTGTTGTGAAAGATGAAGTCCTCTAAAAGATTTCTGCAAATAAAATGCTTTTTTCGCTTGCAAATTGCACTTGTACTACTATAATGCACCAAGATATGTTTATGTTAAAAAACGTTTGTTGCATAATGTTTTTGAAGTACAATATACCAGCATATCTATTCCTATACTCCATTGGCCATTTATATTGGAGTAAAATTTATTACATCATTTTAATGAGAGTATATTGTGCTTTAAAATCGTAATGTTTTTCATTTGATTCATGGTGTCATTGCATCGTGGTACAGGTTCGTTAGGATATGTTAGGTTCTAAATATGATATGAAACAAATTATACTTAAGAACGTTAGTTTATATCTTCAGCGGCTGGAATCACTTAAAAGTTTAAATATAATTTTATTTCATACTCATTTTTTTTGTCTTCGAACAAATGTCGTTATTTTCTAATTAATTGTTTCTATCTCCCTAGTGCTGTTGTAGAAGCTACATATTTATTATTTTTGTTAACTAATAAAATTAAAATAAACGTAATGTTTACTTGTGTTTTTGTGTAGTTTGTTTATAAACAATAACAATGGAATATAGTCATGGTTTCGAATATCAGTTTTCTGTGTTAATTGTAGTTTACGATTAGAGCAAGTGTTCATGATTCCAATTAATTTAGAGTAAAGCAATAGGTGGAATTTTCTATCCTTTGAAAGTGGTTTAATAATTGTTTTTAATGCTAGGTAACGTATTAAAGACACTAGAAATGACTACTAAAGAATTGGTAATTCGTTTGCTTACTTGGAACACTGACGGAAAAATGAGGCTAAGTTTAATATCGTAAAGTAATTGTTTTAAAAACCGCTGCGCATTAATCGTAACGGTGTTGAATGAAAAATGATTAAAATAAAAGGCAAAAAATAAGACACTTCTTTCATGAATATTTAAGATTTTTATATCAGTACAAGTATAACATCAATAAATAAATAATATAAAAGCACAATTATTACGCTGGTACCGTAAATTAATTTAAAGTTCATAATGTCGTAGTGTCCAATAATAAATAAATTTGTGAGGGTACATGTTTTATGAATACAAAAATGCAGTAAGTATAATTAAATAATTTTGTACTACCTACCTACTTGTAAAATAGGTGCGTTTATAGGGTATTTGACTTTATTCACTGTCAGTAAGGCATCATTCACTTGTGTATCATGCATTTCCTTTATTTAACTTAGAAGAAATTTCGACGAATTCATTGACAGCGGAAATTCGGTTATTGAAACCAATTGAAAGGAACATTGAAAATTGCGCTTGATATTGGGTTCACGTCGGTTAGTAAACCAAAATAAAATAAAAATTCAATGTCGATATCAAAGGCCCATTCAAATATCACTCACTAACATTATGTGGTAGTATAAGTTGAACACTTATTGAAACAATTAGGAAACAACTATGATTAAATTACTCATTTTGGATTGACAGTTTATAATAAAATTGATTAGCCCTACATCAATTTTATAAATGCGTTTACGAATATTTGTATAAAAATAGTCTATTAGGTATAATTATAAGTATAAACGCACCAAAAATAAGTATTTATTATGACACATTCATGTCTGTTCGTGCCTTTTAAAATGGCAAAGGACAATAACGACTTTGTTATTTCGAAGCATTAGTTAAAGCTCTCCAACTGATTCATTTATAAGTAGATACATTTTATTTCAAAAAGCTCTAAATAACACTAGTTCATTGGGAACTGAAACAGTACAAAAAAGTTAGAATACTAAATTAATTACAGTTTTTTTTTGATGTTAGTACATACAAAACAAATATAAATTACATGAAAATTTAGATGTAACAGTATTCCTAAATGCAATGGACATATGCTAAAGAAAGAACGTCACTAAATTCATACTATAGGAACCAAAACTTCAGTTCAAGATCATTTATTCGATCAAGGGTATCAAGGGAGCTTGAAGACTCGCTGAGGTTTGATGTACTTTTAGCAGACGGAACTGGTTAGAGATGAGCTGAATATCTCTCTCTAAAGTTAGGATTTTATACTTTGGCCGAAAGTAACATGAGTTTGTTCACAAGAAAATTAAAGCACGTTTACAGCCTCCACCCTTTTTGTCCATCCACAAAAGACTGGTGAGCGTAAACTTTTTTCTGATACACACATAATGGTGAAGAAATCGACAGGGTGTTACTAATGCGTAACATTAACTAGTTTACTGTGTAAACTAAATTCTAGAAATCGTACGTAAAGAGTACCATGAATAAGAATTAGTAATTTGGGAACTTTCCTAAATAAGTCTAATTACGGACATTATATAAATACTTTATTTTATTCATACCGATAGGCACAATTGATGATACACTTTGCATGTTTCAGTTTGATAACGATAATAATATAGTACATCAAGTCATAAAATCAGAAATACGAAACGTACTAATTCTTAAACTACTTAATAGAGCCGAAAATAAATAAAGGAAGTTTTAGCTTAAATACAGAACAGAAAATATGTATAAATAAAATGGAAAAGATTATACATCGATACGAAGATAAATGCATAAGAAAATAAGTTAATGAAATGTAAAGTTAAGGTAAGTATTTCCTTTGTCAAATTTTAAATAGATAACTAGCCTATAATAACAATAAATAAAATCTTAAGGCACTGTTTTAGGTACCAAGATCACAATTTCATTATACTTAACATTCATAGTTTGTAAGTGCGTAAAAGATTAGAGCCATGGAATGTCTAGTTCCCCACAAGGACTACTAAAACCAAAATACTGTTTTGCGTCAAGATAGACTAACTTTTAACGAGGAAAGATAATTTAGATTCACTAAGGAAGTGTTATTAAATCTATTTATACAACTACTTAAAAAAATAAGCGCATACATTTAAGTATTTCTGCATTGTGCAGAATAACAATACCGACACAATTTACAAATAATCATGTTAACTAAGTAATATGCAAAGTTTGCAGAAGTGGCACTAAAACTACTTAATAAATATGCTTTCAATAAAGGTAAGCGAACTGTCAATAGGTTGGTTTAATATACATAGAAAAAAGTATAATTAGAAGCCTATTTACAACTATTTTACCAGCCACGTTCCATTACTATTTACAGTAAATATTGTCTATGTACAAGTGTCCAAGAGGCACGTCCCGCGCGCTAACTGTCCATGATCACTTTCCAAGCAATCGTCATTTAGATTCACAAACACTGTCCTAGTGGTACAGGTACGACGAAGGTAGTACAAAGTCTCCAACATTGTAGAGCGCGTTCGCGTACCAATGCACGCCTCGAGGAGTTTCTTTGGAGCTGCTCCAACTGGCCATCCATCGAAGAGGAGCCATAGCGGCGTGTGCCAGAGTGTGGCTATTTACTAACGCGTAACAAGACGCTAAAGCGTCATCCACTATAATAGTTCCCGCCTTCGTCAAAGGCGCAAATACCCCACGTTTTGACAGCATACGAGTTCCAACTACTCTCGATGGTCTCATCACACTGTTTTGGCCTCGAGTGAGTAGAACATCGCCGATTTGAATATTCGCGGCGAAAGATTCCCGCCAGCCGTCTGCAGCAGCGAGGAATACTAGATGTGACGGCGTGGTCGTGATTGACACGCCATTCTCAGCGGTTACTTCGATGAAACCACGTGTCGAGTTAGGATTACGATCGATAAACGTTAAGACCTAAAAATCAGGAAAAAGTATAATTAGCTTTAAAATGCAGAAGTTTTGAAAAGGAAAAATCGCTACACCTATATTTAACGTAAAGCAGTGGCGTAACTAGCCTTCTCGAGGACCAATGTCAATCCTATCCTAAAAACTGGACGTGCTCACCTTCGCCCATTATAAAAACGAACGTGGACTGTCGAGCGTTGGTAGAGAAGTCAACTTGGCAGCAGAAGACAACTGAAAGCTGAGACAGTTTTCGAACTTCTCCCTTTTTTGATAGTGGTAGAGTCTTATGTCGAAGGCTCGCCTGCTGCGGCACCACACCTATTTCTGCCATAAAGCAGCAGTGTGAGAACTGCTGTATTTCAGTTTGAAGGGTGTAGTTAGGCAGACAACACCGGACGGGAGGCATTCCAACGTAGTACTCAGAAGTAGCAACGCATCCTCACACAATCTCAGGTGTGGATGTTCATGGGCTGCAGAGAACACTTAACATCAGGTGGCCTGCATGCTCGTTTGCTATTCCGCTAATATAAAAAAGCGTTCGCACGGAAGAATGGATAGAGTAAAATTTGGAATAAAAACTTGAGGTTAGAGGACCATTTCTCGTTTTTTAGAACAAAGGCACGATCATATTCCTCGTGGTCCTCGTAAAAAATAATGAAGTTTAAATGGCGTGTGCTGATTTTAAGAAACAAGAAACATTACTTGCGGTTTTTTTAAACTTCTCTCATAGAAGTTCTACCCAAAAAAATTTTTTGAAACAGAAGTATCGTTCTTGGGCCCCTAAGGAGAATATGAGCCAGCCCCATTCTGCCTCATACGATTGCACGGTTACAATGGCATAGCTACGCCACTACCATAAAGCAGAGATCGGTATATTCTAGCTTGAGCCAATCCTAGGTATGATTGGCTCAACTAAGATACGAGGCGTTCAAACTTAATACTCAGGAATAGCAGCATCAATAAAGAATTGTCGTAGAATTCATTCATATTTGACGTCCGATGTACATGAGCCGCCGTGGTCACTTAACATCAGGTCGTTAACCTACATGCTCGTATGAAATTAAGATTTAAAAATTTCTAGGGCAATAGCTGTAGCAAATCATATAGAACTAGTACTTGGTTACACATACACATAATTATCCCTAACACGGTAATATTGACCTGATATGCTATAAAATCATTTAAACACTTTCTCTGTTTCCAATGTAGACAGTATTAAACAATCAACTAGGACAATATAATTTACCTCCGAGAAAATCATTTTCCCTGTATCGTCCGCAGCCAGTACCCGATCGCCGATTTGTATAGTAGCAATATCACGAGAGCCCGCATCCGTGTACACCATGGCACCTGAAGGAAAGCATCCAGCTCCAGTTCCCACTGACGATTCTGTAATTTAAAAATATAAGCTCGTTAGTAGGTATGTATAACATAATTATGGTACCATAATTTGGTATTTTGGTAAGATGATTCGCATTTAGGAGGATAAAACAATGCAAAATAATTTGTAATTGTAACGTTACTTTTTGATGACACACTTTTGGTGTGGTGGTGTTACGCCATTAAAAATCTAATTTTAGTATGTTATGTTTCAATTCGTATACACATATAAAGAAGAGCCGCACCAATATAATGTAAAGTACTTACATAAAATCGTGCAAGGAACCATAGTAAATTAGCTCCGTGCAGTCATATCCCTTTAAGGAATAACGAGATTTCTCTACGCTCGTAATTAAAATCCGATAAGATACGAAACAAAAGAGAATCGCTGAGCGCTTTCTTGTTGCCAGTCCCTGGGGTTATCGCTGCGACTGCGCCTACCGCTAAACTGCGCTCTTTGTTTTATAGATACAGGTATTTTTGTACATCGCTAACAGAATCCCACGTTAGTGAGATATTCTTACTCACAAGTAAAAATTCTTAGAAAATTTTAATCGTGAACCTAAACAAATTTTCGTCCTTTAAAAAAATCTAAATCCCTTTTGCTAAATCTTTTAAACCATTGTTTGTTAAAAAGCTACAGGAAAGATCGAACTGAGTCTAACTCGCTAAACTTTATTTGTTTATTATCTAATAGTATTTATTTAAATCCGGATCCAGCTTAAACTGTACCTGTGTATAATCTTCCATTTACAAAAATGTCTATTTGCGTGCAACTAAATGGTACGAAGGAGATAAGTCGAAACGGTTGGGATGTTATTAAAAAACTGCGAAGTGTAAGTATTGGTTTGGAAACGGTTCACACTGCGGACTGCCGCCGAAAAGTAACTTTTCTTACAATTGCTGAGGGTGGTGCAATTATACGCTTACACAGTCACATTTGCGGTACATTATTGCAAAGGCATCTTTGCGCGAGCTCGTTAAAATTTGATTTGTTGTGTAACCGAGCGATAAATTCCACCGATCCAAACACAAAGCGACGGAAAGGGCCCTCGACAGATCGCATTACACAATAACCACACAAATTAGATTTCGTTCAGAGTTAATCCCTTATTGTCCATATTATGTTTGTTGTCGTGTGGATACATCACGGCATTTTTCTTGCCGGTACCTTTGCCTTTTACACATCCATACTTATATTAAAAACGTGAAAATGGGTATGGACGAGGCCAGTTTGAATCCCTAGGGCCGACATAGGCTATGTAACCTCATAAATTAATCCAAGACAGCGGTTAAACTGAGGAACGACTAATTATTTACATACATATATATGATTGAGATAATTTATTACGTTGTACCTACTCCTGAAAATTAGTATAAGGGGGTTACAATTTATGTTTAGGCAAATACTCTTTCGACCTAATTTTTTTTTGTATATTGCAGTAAAAGTAATGGAACGTTCGTTACAATTATTTCCAATATTAAAGCCGCCTGTTTTACGAAAACTGTTATTAACATTATAATTAAATTATTACGATTATTTTACATCGATTCACTATAGGCAACAATTTTTTTTATTCAAAATTATGATTTGGCATGGTGGTACCTACTGGGAGTCTTTAAGCTTACAGTGTGTTAGGATTTTCTTTAGAAAAAGGTTCAGGTGTGTGTATATGATGTATACATCCATCATACAGAGATACAGTTTCTAAATCCGAAATATTTATACAGAATACACGTTCTCTAAATACATATGTATGTATGACTTTTATACTACAATCGAGGCAAGAATACAAAAAAATCTTTTCAATAATTATTTTTATAATATGTATTTTTTACAGTTCTTGCACACGATTTAAGTTATCGACGCACGTGGCATCAAGGATTGTCTTCTCAGTTTCAATGCTTAGCGTGAATGCTCGCCATAAACTAATTCGATGTCTTAAAGCCAGTTGAAGTACGATTTCACAGTGGCGTGACGTAAAGTTAGGCTGAAGATGCGGCGATAAGCGGCGCGGGTGCGGGAGCGAGGCCGCGGCGCGGGGCGGGGGCGGCAGGCGCGCGCGCTCCGAGTGGCCGCGCTGACCCCGCCCCGCGGGGACCACCGGGAGAGCTAGGCGGCGCCTGACCATACTGCCAGCCAGATTTAAATACACGCACGTGACACTATTCATTTAATCTCCTCAATGGATCATACTTCAACTCAGCGAAATTCAATTTTCCCACCCGTCAATTTGTAATCTCCAAATTGGACCTTGAACGCGCATAGCCTAAGATTACGACAAACATAAGTTAC